>JAAMPI010000347.1:0-42416 GCA_013054445.1 Cudoniella acicularis
CCCTTCTCTACCTAGCAGTAAGGAAACACAACATTACCACCCGCAGCCCCCACCAACCCACGAATATTATACAGTATAGAATGCTAAGATATCTCTCTTGGACTATCTGACTCTCTAGGCGCTCCCTATCTTCGGGTCCCCCCTCTGTCAATTTTCCCGGTTTCCAGCTTTTTAAAATTTCATTTTTACATGATTCCAGCTTTTTTTGCATTTATGCGTTTTTTAGTCGTCTGACTAGCTGTTTTACTACCCTGCTACTTTTTCGCTATCCTTTTTGGTTATTTTACTAGTTTCACCGCTTCATTTTTTTATATTGTTTCACTGTTCTACTCCTCTACTGCTCTACGGTTTTACTGCCTTACTTCCATGTTGTTTCACTACTTCACTACTCTATTACCAGCTCTCTAGATTGCTGTATAGCTCTCCTATTTTGAAGCTTTACCGTCTCCCTGTCTCCCGGCCTCACATATAGTCTTTAAACAGAACCCCAAACTTCTCTTAAGGAAGATCTTTGATTGCTCTTCTGTCTCTCCTTTAAGCCTGCACATGTAACTTGCGTGAGCTTCTCACACTCACTGAACTAGGAACTTAGGTCACGCAAAACAAGTCTGCCATTTTTGCCATGCTATTTATTTACTCAAACACGTACCTCCGCCAAAAGAAAAACGGGAAATAGGGGAGATTCATGCATCTATCTCTCAGGCAGTAGTGTAATGACCATTCTTTCCGTCCACCCATCTCGCCGTAAATGCCGCATCGTACGTAATTGCGCAAAACGCCTACCAATGCATAATAAATTGAAGATACCTCCATCTCCAAACAAGTTGTACAGCGATTGATATAAACCACCCATCATCTACATGCGGCGAGGTCTCTTTTCATGACCTCTTGCGTCCATCATTCCTTCGTCGCTGCGCCTCTTGCGCCCACTGTCTTCTCTACTCCCGCGAGTCTCACGACGCTCTTCACCTCTTCCTTCTCTCATATCTCTGCTTCTCCCGCTGGGTGTTCCCTCTGATGGTCGCTCGCCTGGTCTTTCCCCAGTCCAGCTAGCATCATGGGTTTCACGGGTACTATGTCGTTCTCTCCCTTCGCGACGACCGGATTCTCTTTCCCTATCTCGATCTCGACCACTCTCTCTTGAGCTGGTACCGGGATCCCTACCTGGGATTTCACTACTACGATGTGGAGACCTGCCTTGGTGTCTCTCTCTTTCGCCTTCTCGCTCCCCGCCTCTGCGTTCCCGGTGCTCTCCTCTCGAAGATCGGTCATCCTCCCCTGGAATACGCTTCGTGTCCCGGGTGCGATCAGGACTTCGCGAACTTCTCCTGCTATGACGACCTGACCGCTCCCGTCGAGCACTCCGGTCTTTATCTCTATCGTCGCTAGAAGGTACATTGCCGGTTATCAGATCAGCACGGTCGGGATTGATGACTTCTCTGAGATCAGGTCTCCCACTAGCAGGTGGCGGTGGAGGCGGAGGTAAAATTGGCGATGTGTTAGATGTTGGAGTATCGGGTTGACCCATGGCATTAACTCTACCACGGCCACGGACATTCATACGCTCAGGGCCATTTTGAGCACCCGCCTGCTGAAGCATTGAATTAATGCCAGTAAGTTGCCTTCTTCCACTACGAGCAGCACGTTCTGTGGCCGAAGCTGGGCCAGTCGGTGGTGCCAACCCATTCGATCCGGAAGTAATTGGGCTCGACTGTGCTCCCTTCGGTCCAGAAGGAGGACCTCCAGTCACGACAGAAGGCATCGGTGGTCGACCTCGGCCCCCACTTGATTGGTTGACATGAATCGGAGGCTTGCTGGGCGTTTCGTTTCCGAAGGATCGGAGTCGATCAGGATGGATTCCAGTAGCTGGAGGGACACTTGCCACAGATGGAGGAGGTGGTGGTGGCGGCGGCGGAACTGCCTGAGAACCTAGCTGCTTCAGCCGATCAGGGTGAATGGGCGGTGCTGGGGTAGCAACTGAAGGAGTGGTTGGTGCCGAACCCGGTAGGTTAGATATTGTGTCGAACTGACCAGAAGCCGAACGTCTTGGATGACGGCCAGATGAAGGTCCAGTTGGAGGCTGCTTTTCGGGGGTTGGAGGGCGGGGTAAGTTTGTTGAGCTTAAGAGGGGGGTCCTCTCATCACGACGTGGACCGCTAGAGATGCGATTTCCCCGACTATTCCTATCCCGAGGCCCTGAAGGTATGTCGTGAGTCGGTCCAGTGTTCAAACGACCAAAGTTTGGATCAGCTTGCTGCCGCATGCCTGAATTTAGGCGGCCATGATCAAGATCGATTGGGCGTGGCGGAGTTGCTGTTGCTTGAAATGGTGGTTGAAATGCCGACCTGTCAGCTCTATCACTTCCACGATCCGATGGTCTTTCGCTTCGAGGTCCAGCAGGCGGTGGCAACACATCGTCACTGCGGGCACCACGAGAAGCATCGGGACCGTTGCGACTCGAGCGATCGTCACGTCTAGACTCGGTGTGGTCCCTTTCTGTTTGTCGCCTAGGTGATTGAGGTCTAGAAGAAGGATGGTCTCGAGTATCCTCTCTAGGCCGCCTTGGAGACTCTGAACGTGGAACAGTGTTGGAGATTAAGGCAGCCCTTTCGGGATTGATGATCTCTTGTCTCTCTGGATTGCTTGGAGGCACCCTATCTGAATTTACCACTGGAGCGCGGTCGGAAGAAAGACCCGATGATCTTGGGGGTGGCATTCCATTTTCACGAGAGAGTCGACCGCTATTGTCGATTGCACGACTAGCATTGGCGTTCCTCTCGAGATTCTCACGAGCAGAATCAGGGGTCCAGCGGGGTGGGGGTTCAGGGCCGGACACGGTTCGACGATCGGATCCCGAATTCCTGTCAGAAGGTCGTCCGAATTCTCTCGAGTTTGGTTCTATGCCCCGACGGTCGCTGGGAGGATAATCGCGGGGGAGTCGGTCCCCTGGTCTATCCATGCGACCCGAATCCGGTAATCGTGGATCTCTGATATCTCTGCGATCAGAATGACGGTGCCTATCAATTAGCTGCTGACTTGGGATTGGGGCGTCTGGGCGAGTTGGTAGATTGTGAGGTCTTCGATCAGATGAGTTAAAAGTTATAGGGCGTGGTGGTATATTTGAATGTGACGATGCAAATTTAGCTGCGTTTTCACGTTGAAATTGTTCTCTTCTTAGTAGAACATCTGATTTCTTTGGTTCGACAGAGGCAGATGCTGCAGGGTTCGAGGCACTTGATTCTGGCGTGCTTTTCGAGGCATTGGTTGACTTCGCAGAAGTCAATTTCGCATCGTCAACTTCGCCATCTTCGACTTCGACTGGCTTTGGAGTAGCGACACCAAGGGAACTGATTGTAAAGTTAGTTGAGAACATGGAGGATAAGACTGTGGCCCTCACCTGGCTCGAGATTGCGGTTTGAATTCGGGAGCAGTAGGTTTCAGAGCCGTCTTTGAACTAGCTGCGCTGGCTTGCGACGTAGATCTTATAGCATTGCCATTGGTAGGTTTGGACTGCGGGTAATTAGTGGCTTGAGTCTATAAGGACGTGGACAAAACTTACAAGATTGTACCCAAATCCCTGTACCATTACCCAGTTTTTCGAGCGCTTCTTCAATTGCACTAAAACTGCATTTCCGGTAAGAGACAAATCCTCCCGAGACCCCTTCTCCCGGATAGTGATTGCTTCTAGTTGTTTGATGAAACCATTGCCCATGAAATCAACAGCAGGGAAGACTTCAGCAACAGATTTTAGCACTGTGATCGCATTTCGAATATGCATCCACTCCGTTCCTTCAAGACACTCGCGCAGCGCGGTGTTGAGATTCTTGTGCCATGATAGAAGAAGACTTTTGAAAGAAATTTCACCATCAGCGGCATGGCTCAAAAAGCCCCTTGGCGTGCCATCACGGTCCAGAGCTTTCGCAAAACCTGGCAAATTTTTGTTCTTACCCCAAGCCTCTTTTTCAAACGTTGCAGCGTCTCCGTGCCAACGGGCAAGATCTGCAAGCACGAGTCGAAGAAACCGGCCCAGATTTTCAGCTTCACGAACAGTACAGGTGAATACAATAGAGCGGAGTCGATGTGCCCTAAAGATACGTCCATACAAGGACAGTGTTCGAAAATTCGGCGTGCCATTATCGTGTAAGAATCGAATCATTCTGAAGCAGAAATCTGCATCACTTGGCGATAAAAGTAGGCGTGGAATGAGGCATTTCTCGAGGAACAGGTCACTGACGGTATCGGGCTTGAGAGCATGCTCAAACCATCCGGACTTCCGCTTTAAAAGGCGAGCTCTGACTTGCGTGAAGGTTGCTACAGACTTGCGAAGTTCCTCAAGGATAGCTTCTTGCAAATCAAGTACTGCTTTTTTGTTTTCCTCTCTTTTTGCCATGCCAGCCCGCGTCATGTCTGTTCGGTCTCTTCCCACCAGGTCTGTTTCCTTCACCAGGCGTGCCACCTCGACCCGATAACTCTCTTCAGGAACCACAAGGTCGCTCAATGTTGATGTCCAGAAGGTAACATAAAAATCAGGGCTTATTGCATTCCAGGTTCTTTCAGGTAAGAGGTCCTTGACTGTAGCGAGGATTGGACTCATGATATCATGGAATGGGTCTGAGGGTTTTGAAGCTGGTTCAAGTGACAGTTCAGGGCTACCATCTGTAGCATCGGCCATTTGTATATCGTCATTGACTTTGGTGGCAGCAGCATCATCTAATGGGTTCCCGTTCTGAGACCCTTCCATACCAACATCTCCCTCGGTGTCCGTCTTTGCGGGAGTTTCTGTAGCCAGAGACAGGCTCTTAGCAGTTCCGTTCAAAGAAGGAGACAAACTCTTAGCAATCCGGTGTGCCAGACTAGCGCGGCCAATCATGAAAGCAAGTTGAGGTTCCAAGCCAAAATCCGTCATAAGCTCTGAAATGCTAGGAACCTGTTTCTCGAACTCGTCGACTTGAAGGTTGCTGCGAAGTAAATCTAGGTATTGAGATAGTATCATCTGGGTATCGTCTATCATAGTTGCCAGTAATTTGATGTGGGCGTCTTCATCCGGAATGGCATAAATCGCTGCCTGTCTATGTTGCGCGATAGCAAGTAGCAGTTGCCCAGCGAGCCGAGTCTCAGTAAGGGCTTTCATCAATCTCTTGGCTGTTTTTGTTGATTCGTATCGTTTGTCTTGGAGATGTATCAAAGTTTGGCGCCGCAAAAGGTCTCCTCCAGTCATTGCGGCCAGCTGTGCATCAGTGAAGTCGGTATCAGGCACTACTCCCGCCATCTGAGCAATAAGTTCTTTGAGGATAACAAGGTCTGTGGAGTTTCCTCTAAGTAATTGATCGTTCACATATTGGATAATCGGCGAAACGTCCATGACCGAATAACGTTTGAAGACTTTGCCGGCAAATCGAGCTAAGGCCAACAACCACCTACTAGGGAGCAGGGCGAATTCCTCATTCGTGCGATTTCTGTCTTTCCCCCCAAGTGAACTCATCAATGACCAAATCAAGACATCATAGCCGAGATCCGTAAAGTATTTGGCACATTCAATCACAACTTCAGTAAGGTTGTTATATGATTCGATTTGGGTGAGTGCAACACGGAAGACGACTCCAGGTGAGGCAAAAGCCGTTTTCGCAAGACTTCGAGCCATCTGTGTGAGATTGGTCTTACTAATTCGCTTCATATAGCCCTCGGTCTCTATCTTTGTACGTGCAAAGGCAGTCTTCATTACTGGCAATCGAGAAATCTGGCCTTCAAACCACTCGGCATAGATAGAATATCGAACTGAGACTGGGTATATGTGAAGCATGCTCCAGACTTCGTTGACGACGCTGGTGTTGGATTTTGTCAAGCTGAGAGCTGGTACGAGTAGCCGTTTGAGCAAATCTCGCCATCTCTCAAGATTTTGAGGCGATCGGTCATCTGCTAAATTCTTGGCACCGATCCTAACAAGTTTGGATAACAAAGATGCATCCCTCCCAATGTTGACCCCTGATATATTTAGAAACGTGCTGCAGAGCGTAAATATATCGTCGACATTCTGGCAAAGCGGGACATTGTCTGCCCATTCATCCCAGTAAAAGCGGTAAGAAAGGCCGTCATTTGTGTCGAACTTTGCAGGGAATGGCCATCGAAGTAGTTTTCGAGTGGGTATTTGAGTAAGACGGACTTGACCTTTAAGCATACCGCTTTGGTCCAAGTCGGCAACCTTCTTGGTGGGACACTCCGAATCCTGAGACGCCAAGGGATGACACATATCGTATACGTCCTTTATCGAATGTCCAATAATGCGGTTAATAAGGTCAAGAAGGTCGGGATACGCTTCAGGAAGCCACGGAAAGCGACCAAGAATGAAAAGGGCCTCCGGAATCGCTCCAATTGTCAGAAGGCAGGTCAGAAGCAGAACTTTCTGGTCGAGGGGTTCGTTTAGTTTCTCTTTATCCTCGGCGTCCTCTGCAGCTTTTGGCGTAGCATCTGGTTTAGTGGTGGCAGCCTCGCGTGTTCTCCCATTGTTTGGTAAAGTGTCGTCCGCTAAAGCCCCTGCCGTCATTAATGCATTGGTTGCTCCTCCGCCTGGCCGGTTTAACCTTTCCTTCTCCGCCAGTTCCTTCAGCTTTGCTTCTTTCACAGCTGGCATATCTTCATCCAATGGCCATAAGTGCGGATACAAGTCCCTTAGTGATATGAAACCGATCTTGATCAGCAGAGCTGTCAGATACATAAGATTTGCAGGTAGAACATCGTCCTTGTCGCGAGCGTTCGAGCTGTAAAAGCGTAACTTAAAGCCAAGTAATTGAGCGGCCACTCGATTTCCAGAAGGTGGGAAAGTTCCAGTTCCTTCAATCCACTTGCGGTCTACATCAAGCTCGGCATCGTTATCACCTTTGCTACTGAAGATCCGAGCTTTGTTCTCTGCGTCAACCACCTGCCTGCCACCAAGCTCAAAGAACGCATCCAGGCCAACTTCTCGAGCACGTGCCCAAAATGCCCTATCCCTTCCAACTGACCAGAGTCTGAAAGCTTGCTCGTCTTCCTTTGTTGATTCCCAACCTTCTGAACTTGGAAGTGCCCACGCGGGAAGACCTCCGATTGTAGCGATGTCGTCACTAAGAAAATTTCTCGGCCACCAAGAGCTAACTCGCAGAAGTTTCACAAAAAATCGGCAGTGTTTGATGAGAACCGCCGCAAAGACATCAAGTATAATATCGAGAACCCTTCCGACATCCAAGTCAAAGGTTCCAATAAGTCCCTTCACCCTTTCAAAGGAATCTACAACTGAATTGCTCGACGGTGGTGTAGTACCACTTGTTGTGAACAACTCTGTGATGAGTTTCGAGTAACCTTCGGTTTCCTCTCGGAGAAGATTGTAATTGGATTGTCTGTATAGAAGATGAGTAGCCTGTCGGATTCCAACTCGTATAAAGGTGTCTCGTGTCAAGCTGAGATTTTGAAGAAGTTGAGCATCGAGTTTTTGGCGCATAACAATTGGTGATACCCTAGTTGCGGATGTAAAAGGCCTCAGTACCGGATTGAATGGAGGCTCTTCAGCGTCGCATATCATCGAAAGCGTATCGAGGAAAAATGTTTGTGCATCAAAAATGCTGGAGGACTCTGCAGGAGCAGTGTCTGGGCCTAAAATCTCCTTCACACAATTGCCAGCATCTATCGGATCCAAACGCGCATCCAAAGTAGCCCTGATTAATTCTTGGAAGCAGGAAGCAAGATCTACTACATCTTCATCTTGCCGTGCTCTTATGCCAGCATCAATCACATCTTGACGCCCATCTTTATCCCAAGCCAACAATCGAGCTTCTGAGAGAAAACTATAGTCGAAAGGCGGCGGTTCTCGCTTTGGTATGGGGCTGGGTAGTTCGACTGTCGAGGTTGGAGTCTGCGCTGCGCTCGATGGTCTTGGAGGGGGAGACATAGGACCAGGTGTAGGTGTCGCTCTCGCAGATATTGTCAGCTTGTTAGGATTATTTCGGTCATCGCTCCTGCGCGCTCTTCCTCCTCCAGCTCCGCCTTGACCTCCACGGCTTGATCTCCTGTTTCCACCGTCCCGCATATCTCCTCCCCGATCATGCTGGGCCAGATTGGCATTTCCTGGCCGATGAGGGGACGGTCGATTTTCACCAGCATCCACAGATGGCCTATCCGGCCTCTTTCTCTTCCCGGGAGCCATCTCCACCTAGAATCAAAGCTCACTCAATCTCGGTACATGCGTTGTGAGTTCCGGTTCCTGGTGTTGCCTTCGACGCTGGGAAAGCAGCAAATAATCAGGAGAGATTGGCGATCTTGCGACTTCGTGGGTCGAGTGTCATCAGGACTTGCTTGCCATTGACAAGGTCAAGCTTGACAAAAGTCGTGGTTGGAAGAAGAATGAAAGCAAGTTGGCGACGACTGCTTCACCTTGAAATTCAATCCTTTGCTGCGCGTAGGCTCGCGTTGTCCATAGCTTCGCCTAGTAGCCTTATGGCCTGAGGCCTCTCAATAACCTGACAGGGCTCGCGGATGCAAAAAAGGGTGGCACAACAGAGAGATACTCATAAACTGTGAGCCTTTTTTGAACAGTCCGGAATATCACGATACAGAAACTCATCCCTGTAATACAGATAGAAATACTAGTAGCGGTATTGATTTTCTAAATATCTCTGCATCAATAAATAAACTCAGTAGCATGACTAGTACGGGATGCCACTTTTTTTCTGCATCGTGAGCGTGTGCCTCACTTTCTGCAAGCAGCCTTGTGGCCCTTGTGGCCGAAGTTCCGTATCAAAGTTTTGTGTGTGAACAGCAAGCAGCCTCTCGGTCCTTCACATGTTAATGCCCCCGTAAAAATAGGCACACCCCATTTAATACCCGATAGGCACCTCCTTCTGACCCTTGTTTTGTGGCTGTTGAGCCGTAGCCCCGTAAATATTTTGTTTCCTCCGATTTGTTCCTGGTGACGTTTTTTTTGCGCCTATTCTTTGAGTGTAGGATCTCTCCATATGGGGTTGAATAGCTCTCCTCAGAGTCCTCACATCTTCTAGAGACATCGTCCTTCACCATCCACCATCCATCTAATACCATGGTGACCGAATCCAAGTCAAATGGCTTCTCAAGCCCACATTTGCCTCAGTACGGTCAGTAATACCCGAAATGTACCCCTCCAAAAGCACTGAAACTGAATACGTCCAAGAAAGAATACAACAACAACCTGAGAACCCATTCGCGTCTTTGATACCGAATCAGACCATTGCAATCATTCCATCCTTCACCCTCGAATCCGGCGTCACACTTCACAATGTACCTCTTGCGTACAGTACCCGAGGAAAACTGTCACCGAACCGCGACAATGCCATGGTTATATGCCATGCCTTGACGGGCAGCGCAGATGTTAGTGACTGGTGGGGTCCCCTTCTTGGTGGTCCCGGCCGAGCTTTCGACATCTCGAGGTTCTTTGTGGTTTGCATGAACAGTCTGGGGAGTCCTTACGGCAGTGCAAGTCCCGTTACATATAAAGATGGAAATCCACAAAACGAAAGATATGGTCCTGAATTCCCACTCACAACTATAAGAGATGATGTCAAGTACGCCGATAAATCCCTTGATACGTGGCTCAGCTGACTCCTTTCTAGTTTTCACAAACTCCTTTTAGGCGATTTAGGTGTACGGCAGATTGCAACAGTCATAGGAGGTTCTATGGGGGGTATGTTAGTACTAGAATGGGCATACTTTGGAAAAGAATACGTTAGGTCAATTGTTCCAATCGCCACCTCAAGTCGACACAGTGCATGGGGTATAAGCTGGGGCGAAGCACAGAGGCAGAGTATATATGCAGACCCAAAGTACGAGGATGGATATTATCCGTTTTCGGATCCCCCTTCAATAGGCCTTGGTGCGGCACGAATGTCTGCTTTGCTCACATACCGAAGCCGGAATTCCTTCGAAGCGAGATTTGGCAGAAACACACCTGATGCTTCGAAACAGCAATCAATTACCGACAACCAACGGCCTTCAACTCCATCAGAAGTGCATTTAGCTATCCACAACGACGGCCACAAAGGTAAGCGATCGACACTCTCCCGCTCTGGGAGTTCGACCGCAGTCTCTCAAAGAACAGATACAAATGGAGTGGATCCTTCGCATTTTGCCGACCCGCAGTTCCATGGTGCAACGCCATCACCTCCAACTGAAGAATCCAAACCATTAACAAACGGCAAACGGACCACTTCGACCTACTTCTCAGCACAGTCCTATCTCCGCTACCAAGGCGAGAAGTTTGTGAAGCGATTCGACGGCAACTGCTACATTGCAATAACCCGCAAGCTCGACACCCACGATGTCTCTCGATACCGAGTCTCCCCCGACTCGGAAACACCCATAGCAGACGCCCTCTCCCAGATCCAGCAGCCAACACTAGTCCTAGGAATCGAAAGCGACGGCCTCTTCACATTTGACGAGCAAAAAGAAATCGCAGCCTCAATACCCAATGCCCGATTACGGAAGATCGAATCGCCGGAAGGACACGACGCATTCTTATTGCAATTCGAGCAAGTCAATCAGCACATCTTAGACTTTCTCAACGATGTGCTCCCGGATATCATGGGCGTTCCCGGGGTAGATGTAGCGGAGCCAGCAGAGGAAGGAGACGCTTCACTAAAGGGTGGTTTGGCATCAGAAGTTGACGATATTACGGCTTGGTAGACGCGGAACGAACAAGAAATACTTCTGCGTGACTTATCACTACAATAGACAGCCACGATTCCACGACCTATAGTAGCAAGTAGCGGTGTAGCAAGCTCAAAAGCAGTGGAACAAATACCCCCAAAATACAACTGAATCCGGTGACTCCCTGTACGGCCTATAACGTACTCAGGAACTGGTGATACAATGATTCGCAAAAACAGCACTAGATAACGTATTGGACAGTTATATTTCACCCGCATCAGTTCACCCACATCCATCCATCCATTCTCTCCACACCACACCACACGTTCTTATACCACACATACTCCGCAAGAGAAGGTATGCAGGTGGCCTGACGTCTCAGCCTCTCCGGACGAGCACACCATAGGCTCGAAAAACGTGAGGCTCGCGGCCAGGATCCCCCAAGTTCCAACATTGACTACTGACCAAACCTGGCTCCAGCGTGCAGCTTAATTCTAAGCTTAAATCGAGTGAAGTACTTGCGACGATATCTCGATATGCCATGACTGTATGAAATTTCACGCACTTCAAGAGAATCAAACACATCATGGTAATAATCAAGAAACAAATAACATTCTCCTAGTCGCTCGATCGGTGCCTGTGCTAGTACTGAGGGGTATTAACTAATCACTACATGCTTTGCTCGAGAGAAACTAGACAAACAAATTCAAGGGAACAACCAAAAGGTTACAAAGATAAAAACAGAAGAGCGCCTCGTACGCCTACGTTCCAAGAATTTTTTTCCAAAAGTGGCCCTCTAGAGTCTATAAAGCCTCTAGTTTGTTTCCTTTCCCTCTTTTGCACGTCTCCATCCGTTCGTCCGTCTATCTATCTATTCCAAGAAATTCCAGAATGATATATGTTTTGTTTTCCAGCACCCTTTCTAGGAAATTTCGAGTATGCAATGATGCTTCAAATGATGATGACGCGATAAAACAAGTCAAAAATCAGTAAATCCCAGGGAAGATCACCCATTTGACCTTCTTGCAGTATACCACCCATCCATTGCCGTACTTCTTGGAGCAGCGCTCCTCATCTCTCCAGCATCGATGAATCAAGAGAATCGTCATGAAAATGGCGTACGTCCACGGGAGAAGGTTTTGGGTTCCACAAGCTGCACACATGGAGTAGGACAGCACAAGATCGCCGAGATAGTTGACGTGTCGTGCAAAGCCCCACCAGCCAGAGCACAGAAGGATGCTGTCGTGCGTCAAACCGTCCTTCGTTTGGTACTTGACCTTGACCACTTCGGCTGATTTGCCCCAGAGCTTGCAGTTGCCTTTGGTACGGCGTACGAGGTCCTTCTGGTGGTTTACGCTTCGGAAGAGGACGTAGCCGCTTACACCTGTAAGGAAGATGGCGATGGCTGAGAAAGGCGACAGGATGAGAGGGTTTCTGGCGAGGTACTGGGTTTGTAGCGTGTACATGGCTGGAAGCCAGACGGCAGATCCCCAGGCCAAATAGAACCCAAAATGGTCGTGGCAAATGTCGATAGTACGAAGATACCAATCTTCATTAATGAAGAAATCCACAACATAAATAGTATGGAGAGCGGTAGAAACAAGTATCGAATTGGTGATAAATCCATGCAATTGATATTGATAGGCAATAAAAGAGAGGTCACTAGACAGAATTAGCTTGATTTCAGGATTGTTTCAAGCACCAGAAAAGCATTCAAAGTTTCTCGGGTGTGCTTTCGAATGGTCTTGTAACTCACATCAGTGTCCAGGCAATTATACCCGGTCTTCCATTAGTAAATAATTTGAAGTCAAAATATTCTCCAATTCTTGGATTTAATTCGATTCCCATATAGATATCGTAAATCATAGATCCTGCGCTTAAATTAACGCTAGATTTCTGTTCCGTACCAGGGAAGACCTACCACTGAATTTTCGATCACCTTCATGAGTAGGCGCCAGATGTGCTTTCACATATGCTATTGCGGTAAGAGTAAACCCCCACACATTCGCGGCGAGCAATAACCCCTCCCAATTTCTGGCTAGAATGGCCGGGTCCAGGATGCCATATAACGAACACACCACATATAAGGCGTGAGTAACACCCCAAGCTAGCAATCCATTTGTACGGTATTTGAGAAGATGTCCCGCTGGGGTCAGCTGACCAGTGCTTATTACGCTTGGCAGGAGCATGTAGAGAGCAGCTTGAAAAAGCAACCAAGCAACATAACCAATGCTAGCATCGCGAGAATATCGAGGGGAGTATATCCAGAAAAACTTCACGGGGCCCAATTCGCGCAAAAATTGCCAGGTGGCCGAGATGGAGCCCTGGAATGAAGAAAGGGCGATCCAGTAAAAGAAGACCAAGCACGGGCAAAGAGTCATGATGCTCGCGCAGCCCAATGCGTGTAGCCAGGATCCATGATGATTCCGCCGTCCCCAAGATATGCTGGAATCACGTGTGGTAGAGAATGAGGCGAGTCGAGGGCGTTTTGCTGATGTCGATTTGCCTTTGTCCTGCGGCTGAGAACCGTGTATAGCCTGCGACGGGATAATGATGGTCTCCATTGCGATTGCAATTTGTTTTGGGAAAGTCTAAATTTTCTGGAAGGAAAGGGGGGACACGCTGGCGGGCGAACCCAGGTTATAAATAAAGAGGCGGAGGCTGCTGAAATGTGGTGAGGTTCCAGCTGGGCAAAGGAAATTGGTCTCGGTAGGGACGATGAAGATACCGTACACCGTACCTTCGAATTGGTGTAGAATTGGCGACCACGACTGCGGGCCAGGACTCAGGACTGCTGTTGTGAAGCGCGAGTCTCACGCATGGAGTTCGATAAAAGCCAAAAGCCAAAAGCCAAAAGCCAATTGTGCGAAAAGTCAAGTTCGGGGATGCCAAAGTTAAAGTTGGTATGGAGTAGGGCCGTGGATCGTAGACCGCAGACCGCAGACTGTACATGGTTCGAACAATCATAGGGGCCCTTGAAGGTGCTAGGGTTGACACCCTTTGGGAATCCGGGAAGCAGTCTAAGATTTGGGGTACCGTGCTCGGGTGCCTAGGTGTGCAGCTCCCACGAACTTGACTTCTCAACGCTCAACGTAACGCCCCAGACTCAGAAACCTGCGTCTGCGCCTGCGCCTTCGTCGCTGCAGAGAAGCAACGTTCGAACCATCGAATCAGCAATTGCTGACTTGGAACTTGGAACTAGGAGGGATGGCGTGCAGGGACCTCGTGCGTGTCCAGACTCCAGACTCCAGAGCGTCCTCCCTGCGCATCTGCGCATCCATGGGGTCGAGGCTTGAGGCTGCGGAACATAGAGACGCGTCCTTCTCTTCGCGTTTCTTTTCCCGTGCAGAGCGTCCGCCACCTGCCACCACTAATTACCATTCGTGACATAATAAATATCAGCATCGGCACCAGCATCAGCAGCAATAATTGTTTCGCGATTATCGTAAATGTCATGAGCGACTGACCGAGCCGGCTCGTCAGCAAATACCGTCGCCGTCTCTCCGGACACGACGACGTATCCGCGTAATATCATCGACACGAGATGGTTTCCGTTTAGGAAGTGGAGGCCAGCAGGACGGCGGACGGCAGAACCACGCGGCGAATGGGCTGCAACGCCATACGGGAGCTTTAAGAACTTGAGCCGAGGAGTTGCATTATTGCGACCGTAAAAAGGCGCTGTGCTGTGCTGTGCTGTGCTGTGCTCTGCTGGCTTAGAACGGGCAAGGCGACTCAGGCTCTCAGCAGCGACAGAGGCGCAATCCAGTCCAGTCCAGTTCAGTTCAGTGCTAGAATCAGCTTAGCATCCCCTGCAGCCCTTCGTTTTCGGCATCGCAGGCAGCCGCGCTGAAGGAAAAGCCAAGGCATAATGGTTGCTAGCTGATAACATGTCCACGAGGTGAGGTTGTCGACGTCGTGACACAAGGTTTTTCGCTTTTCTCCTTTCGTAAAATCAGCCCTGTTCCTGCAGCGGGAGATGCAGAGTGGCGCGCCGTGATGCCCTATCGCTGGCCAAACGGTTGGACGGAGCAGCACCGGGAGGTTGGGAGCCCGCTGAGGGCCTTGGTTAATTCGTTTCAGGGACCACCATCCTGGCTTTGGAAAAGACCCTGAAATAGAGGCTGAAAATTCCGTCTGGGCAAGAGTTTCATCTGTTGTTGGAACTTCGCAGTTGGAACTTGACAGCCCAAAAATATCCCTCACGTCTGTGCTAGAGAAGTCGAGGATACGATACGCGCACGGGGCCGAGACTGTCGAAAAGAAACTTGGGGAAGGAATAACCCAGAGTCGTGTGCGAGGAAGAGCGGCTGCCAGTTTGACAAATTGAAAAGTCTAATTGAGCGATACTTCGGATGAACAATAGAGAACGAATACGAGGAATTTCGGGTGGTTCGAGGGCTTATATACTTTTGAGGTTGAAAAGCGCTATACCTTCCAGGGCTCTGCTCGCTCGGTCGGGATTCGGAGATAAATGATATATAATCCAAGTCAATGCGTGCGAATACAGATTACGAGAGCGGGATGCGGGGTAACGTGTGCAAGAAACTGAAATCTCGAGAGATCTGCTGTGGTACGAATATATTCGACTGCTATCGTCGACAACTCGTAAGAACCAACCTAAAAATGAGCTCTACTCCGTACTTAACCCCCTTTGAAGTTCTCCACCATGTCAGAAACCTAAAAGCCCTGGTCATGTGACCCACGAGGATACCTTCTCAAGCAAGGTTAAGGCAAAGGCATTCTTGTAAACCGAAAGAGAGATATCCTTCTCTCAGTGAAAAATTTTTTTATCAACCCAGTTTCTTCGTAAAACAATAATCGTTAAGTATCAGCGATTTTCAATCCATCATTCTTCCCCTTTTCTACTTACTTAGAGATCTAGCATCGGCTGTAAGATCCTACTAGGTGAAGGCCCCGAGAATCCAAGATATAGAGTATTTAAAGCATTCAACACTACTGAAGCGACCAGTCTAAATGACTCTTACATATAACAATTGAGGGAAAGAAAGTATATATATCAAGGAACTGAACCTGGCTGGAATTTCATTCCTTGTCCCACTCGAAAGAAAGAATAGGCCGGAGTATAGGAGTTAATGAAATTATTCTTTACAAGCTTGTGACCTAAGGAGATTTCATATTCGAAGCCAACACAATGACAACACAACAAATGCAGAAGCAGTCTCTCGAAATCTCAATTCGGTTTGATTCCTAAAAAAGAACCACACCTTGATATTCGAAATACATCCAGCCTATGAAGATTATGCTTTAAACTTTATCCTTATCGTATCGTAATATAGTAGATCGCTTGATACCGAACCCGGAATCCCATCACTGTCCTCCGAAGCAAGCGCTTTGCTATCCGCTAACGCCTGGCATAACCGCTCATCACCAACCCTCCCATCCAATTAACCTTTAATTATGCATTTCCGTGGTGTGTCGTGTGTTTCGTCTATTTAACCTCAATCTCGAGTGGTGTTGGGGGCGCGCTAGTGACGCTATGAAAGTCTTCCTCATCCGCTTCATCCTTTGATGAAGGTGCAAGGCTCGCCTCTTTCGTTTTCTGACTCTCGTGTGCCCGCGTAACAACATAAGTGCTTGCAGGAGCCTCTTCCTCGCCTGGAGTGATGTTGTCCAGATGTTGCTCCTTAAGTGCGTCCTCTACTTTGTCTTTAAGTTGTAGATCTTTGGGGAGGTTTTGGGCTGTCTCTGTTCTCTCCAAGTCTTCCAATATAATAGGCTTATCTTCCTCGACAATCTCTTGCTCAACACTCCTTCTTGGCGAAGCATGCAAGTCAACTTCCTCGAATTCCGACTTCATCGGACTTGGGCCGCTGCTTTGATCAATCATTGGGTTTCTGCTTCTTCTCGCAAGGCTTCTCGGAGGCAATGGAGGTGGAGGTGGTCGTTTCGGAATGTTGACCAGGCCTCCTCTCGCTTTGATTGCTTGAGGGGTCAACACAGTAGCTTGGCTTGAAGCTGCTTCGAAGATGACCGGTTCTTCCTCTTCCTCTTCTTCTTCGTCACCACCTTCCTCTTCATCCTCGGAGACAAAGCTTGTGTCGATCGAAATAGGAGGACGTTCGCCGCCTTCATGGTCATTAGAGCTGTCATTGACAGTAGTTCCGTCAAAATCTTCACTGCGATTTAGACTGCTATAAGGTCCAAGGTCAATCTTAGTGTAATCGATCTCCTCGGGTTCAAGCACCGCTGGGTTCTCGTCCTCCTCGGTAATTCGCTTATTCTCGTCGCTGTGACTTGGGCTTGTTCCTGGGGAACTAAAGTCCTCCGTCTGAGTTCCAATTTCAGTTGTTTGAGTCCACCTGTCAGTACTCGTCCTTGTCGTTCTGTTGGACATGTAACTCTCTCTGTTGCTATTGCTTTTCGTTCCCAGGGTATCCATACTCTGGCGATGAAACTTGCTATATATTGGGCTTGTTGGACTTGGATTATATTCGAATTGATAACTGGGGGGTCTGCTTTTCGTTCCAGCTTCTCTGATTTCCAACCCCTCTTTCTCCAATGCAAGAACGCCAAATGGATCCGGATCATCTGGCTCGGGAATACCAAAAGATGGACCACTGGCCGTCGTAGGTGATACCACATCAACATCTCCAGGTGCTGGTTGATATTGAAGCTCATCCATCATACCCCTATCGAAATCACTCCTGCCTTCCGCGGCTTTGACCGTCTCCATCAGCATCTTTATCTCGTATGGCGGATGTCTGGCTTTTCCGGCTAAAATATCTGCAACTCCAATCCTTTCACCATAGAATCGCTCGTTCTCGTCTGATCGTTCGATTATAACCGTTCCGTCGACTTGGACCCCAGCGTAGAATCCTCTCGATTTCAGATATGTAAAAACAGGCCGGCTAGGCTTCAATCAGTGCTCCATTCCGCATAAATGAGAACAATAGGCTGAGTAAGAACAAAGACTTACTTGGCTTGTTTCCATTTTCCATCGTTCTCCAAAACACCACCAGCTCCCACAGGGCCCGCGACTACACTTATTTCGCCCCCAAGAGTAGCCCGGATCTTCGTGAAGGCATCGAGCGCTTTACGATTATTAATTACGACAACACAGTCGTAGATATCGACACCAACAAGGAATCCCAATCCTGCTGTATGTAGTAATATGCCAGAGGGCGGAGACCATTCTCCGTCTTCTTTCCGTGCAATCAAGACACCAGAACCACCAGCGCCTGACACCCATAGGCCCGTCCGCATCGTTGTGAAAATTGCCAGGCCGACAGCATTTTCAATGACCTTCTGCGGTATCTTCTTCAGAACTCTCTGTTTTCCTTTTGGTGTATTGACAGCTGCAACTCGGTCTTCCTCTCCGTAGAACCCATCCTCTAAAAATCGAATGACATTAGCTCCCGATTGAACCCTAGAACCAAGAGAGCGACGAAGAAGTACATACTGCAAAACGATTTGAGAATCCTCGCAGCTTTGTCGGATTCCTTGTCGAGGGTCGTTGGCCAAAAAGCTTCTGATCCGATCTTGTTTGACAGTCGGTTCACTGGAGCACCCACTGCTGAGGCGTCAGTCTCTTCTTTGCACACACACGTTACTCGACCACAAACATTTGTCCGCCCATGACCAGGCTTTATCGAAGCCCTTCTTACTGCCCGTCTTCGTCCTATCCCACGACGGCAACATCGACGTGACCCTCTGCATTTTGGCAGCTCATTCGACAAGAGATTCAGGCTGTTCGATGGTCGGATGGCGGGGGAAGAGGGCCGGGGAGCGGGAGGAGGCGAAGATGGCGAATGCGACGAGGTTGTCACAGGAACTCGAACTCGAATTCGAAGGGAAACGTCAGAATTGATCGCAACTCAATCCCACCTGCACATCAAAGAAGGGCTCAAACCGGACAAGGTGAAGCACGCAGGTAAGTCAAAAAGTAAATGATCAAGATCAGATGTTTGGGTGAGGCTGAGACTTATACAGAAGCCCTGTTGCGCGGACTGTTCGGCTGCTGGCCCACCATCCACGTCGCCCGCGCCGGTTCGACGTCATAATTTCTTCTGCTCGGGCTTCGGCCAGACGAAATGAGATTTGGGGACGCAAAGCAATTTTTCTTCAGCAGAACCTTCCCCAGACGTCGCCTCGCAACGCTTCGGAGCATTTGGTTTGATGAGAGATCAAGGGGGAGATGGCTGCTGCGGAAATTGGGCTTCTATATAAACATGGTTATGTCTCTCCGCTGGCAAAATCACAGCTGCATCTTGATTTAGGGGTTCATCCGAACTTTTCAAGGTTCAATTTGTGGGTGCTGCCCAGGTTGCTCCACGGGAACTTGCATCACCGTTGGACCTTGGTGCTGCTGCTAACCTGCGCTTAACGCATCTGGAGCCTCCTTGGTTAGGCTGAAGAATTTTAATGTTTAGAATCTTGTCTTGCCCTCGCAGACGCCTTTCAAGATTTGGAACAGATCCCAGTGCCTCGGAGCTTCAGTTGCAGTAGTTGCATCTTGAAGATGGAAGAAGCAATCCTATTCTTGAATTCCGAGACACTGCCCCTACGATCCCAACAGACCGCTAATTGTCCTCCAGCCCAGTGCTTCTTTGAAGAAAGAAACCCTTTCCAAGTACTCTGTAATCGTCGTCTTTTGTTTTTTGGTGACCAACCAAAAAGTCTCCCTTGCAAAAGAGTACCTCCTAGACAACGTTCACTCAAGTCTGCACACTGCCATCGTCCTTTTAAAGTCCCACTTTCAGTCCACCAACGCTACCAAGGCCTGCCTTGACATCCATTGCTTGTTGATTGCCTTTGAGATCGCCTAAGTCAACAGTGTCAGCCCTGTGATGAAAAAATTTGCTATCCGCAGTACGCCTATCTTTCCCCTCCTGAATCTAGCATATGCAATATGCAACATGTTGAAACAGTCATAGAATGAGACAACTGCTGAAAAACCACGAGGCTTCAAGGAAGAAATAATACGCACTCTTAACGAAATCTTCTCCTTCTTTCAGACCCTGAGCCTGCAGCTTCTTCGCCTCCGCAGTAGCCTTAGCCTTGAAGAACATGATGCCAATCTTTTCAATCGCGGGATCGAGTGCTCCAGACACATAAGCGGCGCCAATGCCCACCGTGATGAGAGCTATGATAACAGACACGATGAGGTGTGCGTTGGCCATAGTTACGGTTTGTTGTAGGTTATTGACGTTGGATTTGGCACTAGGATTGGAAGAGTTGTGAAAGTTTGCGTCAAAAAGACAGAAGGTTCAAATCGCGAAAGCCACGAATGAGGACAAAATAGGGTTCAAAAACGGGAAACCGACGGCATCGATTCATTAAATGCTGCCAATTCTTAGTCTCGAGCTCTCGAGCTGGCTCATGACGTCTGTGTGGCTCTCAGCAAGTTTTCGGGAAGCCTTGCATGATGCAGAACTTGATATTCAATTTAGCGACCCCGATCTGCGTCGCGATTGAGTATGTTCTATCGGCTCTGCCATAAACAAATAATTGTGCAGAATTGAGGGGTTTAATTGTGATCTCGCAACTGGAGATTTGCGAGTGAGAACGAGAGAAAAAATAGAAGATGGAAATAATCGTGAAATCAGGACATGCGAAACCCGATCCCGGCGCCCAGTTCAACTCCAACTCACTCTCTACCCTCATGAGTCAATACCACTACTTATTCACTTCTGCCAATTATGAATTGTTGCTTCTATCTAAATATGTGTGAAGATAGATTATTTACTAGTTTCACTCCTTCATTTCGAGGGTTTTCGGGTTGTTTAACTCATTGAGCATTTCCTAGTTCTATACTATGAATCAACTTATATCACTTCAAATAATAAAAACTATGCTATGCCTGAAAATTATTACAAAGGAAGGTTGTGAACAATTCTTGACCCTGTATTCTTTCTAACTACTCGTACTTTGCTTAAACCTGGTTGTTATTTAATTCTTTTGAAGTGTCGCTCGTGTGTTCTTCGACACGAACGCGTAACATCTCCTTGGCGAAAAATACTTTTTTAGTACTCACTCTACTTAGCACCAAAACAAAAACCAAAAAAAAATTAGACTGACAAGGATTCGAACCTTGGACCTCGCACTCAAGTCTCGATAGGTACTGCAGAGGGTGAACCCCTCAATAATCACCGAATATTTCACAGTTTCAGTACTAACTATCGCAAAGGAACCCTTTAATATACAACTTCGAGTTTGCGCTCTACCACTGAGTTATCAATCCTGTTTTGTTGTCTAAATTCTGCTTAAATAAAACTATAAGTAGTGCGTGGTTGGGGACGAGTAGGCTTTCTTATCAATGATAGATAAAACCAGCTCTAAGAATGCTATCAAATTTCACGCTAGCTTTATTCGCACTAGCCTTATACTAGCGCAGCAACTTGCAATCCATGTCTCCTCCTCTCCATCTTTCTATATCCTTCTACAATACACACAATACAAACTACATAACCAGCTTCTTGTTCACTTCATGATACGGAAGTTGGTAATCTCAGGGTCAGGCAAATTCAAATCTGATTTGAACCAAATTTGGTAATAGATTTAAGTTAGATTTAGAAAAGTCAAATAGTCCTTGATTTCAAAAATCTAAATCGGGTTAGCAAATCACAATTTAGGGCGTTTTCTTGAAAATCTGAAAGGTATATGGGGGATCCTTCGTCATGTGTCAGCTTTCCTTATAATTCAAGTCGATTTAGCAACTGCGAATCCAGGAGTTAGATTTGTATTTCATTTCCAAGTTGGAGATACTTTGATTTGGATTTAGCTAGATCAAATAAAAGGGGGTTAATTCAGGGTTAGATTTATATTTACAAAACCCTAGTTGAGATTTGAATACATTGAGGATTCAAGAACGAATTTGGAACAGTTTATTAGTATGTTGGCATCTATACTCTTTTGGTTCGAGTAAACTTCTGTCAGTTCTTCTATTACTACTATAAGTGTCTATGAGAATTAATTCCTTGATGACACTTTTTACTCCTTATGAAATTGTGAGAATTTATCTACATCAAATTCTATCCTACACCCCCAACTCATACAAAACACTTATGTCACTCAATACATAGCTATTGATATTTTAAGATAAGAAAATTCTGCACTACGCTATACGCTCGATGCTGCCTGCCACCTCTGTTACCGAACTTCAATCCTCGATTTCGTTCAAGTGGAAATGTGCGCGATCGTAGAGAAATGGAGAATGATTCATGAGGTGACTGTTATCACGAGGCTTCAGCTCACAAATATCAAATACATAAGTTTATTTTTGAATTTGGAAAGGACTTTCTTGTAGACTGTTCTCATCAAATTCACAGACTTGAATAGAACTGGAAAAGTTATCTTAAGGGAGAAAGATGTTCTTATATTAACTAAAGCGGCATTACTAAAGCTCCGCTCCGGAATAATGTCCGGAAACATTCAACCACAATGAGATGGAAGTCATTCAGCTTCTGTTTTCGTTGATCTATGTGTGAGAAAGTGCCAAGGCCCTAGAGGTGAATTAGGAAAAGGGGAAGAACACAAAAGTTATGTCAGAAGATGTGATGTCTCAGCGAGACATTCCCCTCCACAACGACAAAGAGTGCGCGAGGTTCATTGTTCGGATTCAACCAGAACCTTCTTTGTCTAAAGCCTATCCCGCAAGCACTTATTGTTCGACTCCCAGAAACAAAAATCATTCCTACACCACAAAATCTCTCCATAGACCCAAGCCATGAAAACCCAATCCATAAACCCCTCTAGTCCAAAGAAAGCTTCAACGAACTTACAGAAAAATGTGCACTGGAACGTCTACTCGTATGTCTTGTGGTCATATCCTGATCTACTACGAGACGAAATGCCAGAATCAACCATGTACAGATCTCCAAGGACCAACCAAAACCATCAACGATACATGCGCTTCTTGCCACCCTAGCATAGTCATACTTAAGATAAACTATCGGCACGATGCTTTGCAGGCAAGGCTAATGGCGCAAATGCGGAGAGCCAGGAGTCAGGAAGAATTGAGGGAAATTCAAAGGGCGTTGGAGGAGCAGCAGAGGGAGAGATCAAAAGAGCTCCGGGCAGCGGGCAAGATTAGGTGGAGCGGATTTGTGGATTGGGGCAATGGGGGAGGGAGCAGTGGATATGAGAATTGATATGTTTTTCTATGCTTTTAGTTTCTTGTAGTCCTGTGAGATAATGTGGGTTTGAACCGGTGAAGTCATGCTGATATCTGGGGCTAGATGTGCAGTATCGAGAGACGTCGTCAGTGTTTTGATTCCCTCGATTTCGGAAACGAAGACGGTTTTCCAACACGAAGAGTTCAGGAACCTGTGCTCGATTGCGACTCGCGGGTCCTGTTCAATACGGCTGCTTTCAGGAGAACAGGTGCTTTTGCAGGCGATTTTGGGGGCTTCCCAATGCCACGCTCAGAGCTCGCGTTCAAAGTCTTCATGTGCGCTTTGTGTTCGGCTTCTTGAGCCTTCTCCATGGCGTTCTTGGCATCTCGATACTCCTTCATCCTCTGCTTTCCCAGAGAGCCATGTCGGCGTCTGTCATCTGCATGCCGCAACAGTGGGAGCTGGATTATGCCGGAAAATGTATCAAAGACTTTTTCGATTGGAACATTGTGGCAATGTGCCACTGCCGCGAAAGGAAAGTGGTATTGACAGGTCTCAGCAATATCAACAATCCTGCAAGTCCAAGGTAATGAGAATGTGAATTAAAGAAGAGAATGCATGCTCACAAGGATTGAACATACAGGTTTGGAGAATATTGGTTACGCGCTCTCTTTCGCGGACCCGCATCGATGTAACTCTCAATAGAGTGCTTACTTGGACGATCGCCACTTGGGCCTAATTGTGGCACTATGCGATGGTCACTTCCCCCTCGATTTCTTGCCACTGTCTTTGAAGTTAAACTTGGAGGCGTGTCAGACGAGTGAGGAGTTTGCTCCGAAGCAAAGGCCCGATTGTTGACTGTCCTGCAGGTGAGTTCTGTACGAGGACTTGGTATCCTAGAAACAAAACCTCCCTGTACAAATGGGACGGGCAAAGGCCATGCAGGAATTCCATACAATGAAGGCCGCCTCAAAAAGTCAGAGGATTGAGTTTGTGGCAAATTTAATGGAAACTCAGCTGGCGACTGATGCAGAACCAAGGGTGACCGAGGCTCTGAGCGAGATGGCGGCGGTACACATGCATATTTCACACGAGGAATGCATGGAGCAATTCCAATAGCTGATAGATGTCGAGGCGGTGACAAGGGTACTACTGGCTTTGGGTGAAATTGAGACAAGTTAGACATAACGTTTGAAGTCGAAGTTTGGCAAAGCCCGCAATTGGTTGGCTCTTGATTCCGGTTTGGAGGAAAATCCACGTGGCCATGCAGGACGTAATTCGAGCTCTGATACGGCAATGTCAAATTGCTACCAGGAGATTTTTCAAATGGCAACATTGGAGGTATTTGCCACGTGATATATGCATTAGAAGCTCCGGGAGAAATAGCCCTTGGGACATGCGGCACAGCCGCTCCCGGTTCAACATCTGCGAGTGTATCACACGCATAAAAACTCCCCGTCGCTACTTCTGGGCCTGTAAGCCCGGGTGTAGCACGCGTCTTAGTGCTTCCTATATCGATGTACCCCCACGCCAGGTCTCGGAGAGGAGCTGGCATTGAACAAGGAGCCGTTTTTGGTGAGACTTCCGAAAACCGATCACAATCGTCCAAATATGGATTTGTCCCAAGATTCTCTCCGTTTCGCTTTTGTCTTTTGGCTGAAATGCTTCCAAAATTGATAGGTCTCCAATCCTGAGACACTTTTTCAGGCTCAACTTGAGGTGAGGGATCGCCTTCGGAATACGACGTTGAAATCTGTCCGGGAAGTGATCGACCTGGATAGACGAGGGACCTTGATTCTACGGATGGATCGACCCGTAGTGGCTGGTGTTGTGAAGCCTGAACGGGTGCATTTAATGGTGCTGGGAGCGACTCGCTTCGTGCTGGAATGGACATCTTCTCATTGCTGCTCAAATGACATAACTCAAGTTGCTGAACCATTCCTGTTGCGCCACGCCTTGCTCTTTGCTGCGGATCTGGTGGAGCTGAATCGGGAGTTGGATGCGCAAGTGGTGGGATCGAAGTCTTTGGCTTCTCTTGTGGCTTATTTTCAAGTGAATCAACTCTGTCTGAGACATTAGCAAAGCCTGTGTAAAAGAGACAGCTTCAGCCCATGTATTCACCTTTTTCTTCTCCTCTTCCGCCGTCGAGGAGCAGAAAAGATAAATTGAACATCGTCATCGTCTTTCGTCTCCGTTGATGAAATTTTTGGCGACTCGCTGGAATTACCGTTTTGAGATATCATCGTCGCTCTCGCCGGTGTCTTGTCTCCTGTTGCTGTGCTTGAATAGCTTGGTTCTGTGCGGTATCAATTGACATGGGAATAGGAAGAATTCGAGTTTTTGAAGGCACTTAGTCCAAATTTACCATTCTGAATTTCTGGTTTATGAGAGGCAAAAGAGACAAATGAGCGAGAGCTGGGGGCTTTTCAGAGATATACTTCTAAAGAGAGAGGGAGGTGCAAGAAAAAAACCCAAAGATCAAAGAGCATCCTGCAAGATTCCTTGGGCACACAATAATCACATTTTCACGATGATGAGCTTCAAAAAGCTTAAAGCTGTGGCAAAAAGGATTGTGCAGCAGAACTTCCCAGGTCTTGGTATGAATAACTGATGTCGTTGGGTCAGACAATAAGAGTCACAAAAGGGAGAGAGCGCAACCCACTAGACCCACAGCATGAAAGTGTGAGCTGACTAACCCTTGGGCTACATGTGATTGGCTGTAGTTAACCTGTGTAAAAGGCGGTGGCAGAACTTTGTTATCCCAGGCAGCCAATGCACAATTGATAGAGCTCTAGCTCCAAATTCACGACCTTCTACTATCCAGACCACTTTTACGAATACGCCTTCCAGCATTTGACTTTTGATCATTGCGTCCTTAAGAGAGTCTAAGGAGCCGTTTGCCCTTCAGCTCTCACCATGGCAGTCGAAACCCCAGCAAACCCGTTGCTTTCCACGCAAAAATCCTCGGACAGCGGCCTCCAAGTTGCGCTGCATCCTCTTGTCTTGTTAACAATATCCGATTACATTACAAGACACACCTTGCGACAGCAAACAGGCCCTATAGTTGGCGCGTTACTTGGGCAACAAAATGGCAGAGAAATCACCATTGAGCATGCTTTCGACTGTTTGCTTGTTGAAGCTGAAGAGATCACTCTCAACCAAGCCTGGTTTGAAGATCGATTACAGCAGAGTCAGTACAGAGATCTTATGTATTTGCATTTTGAATAGTGCTGATCCAGGTTTTTTATTCGCAGTGAAGGACGTACATAAAGTGCCAGCTCTTGACCTTGTTGGTTGGTACACCATTCTCCCGACCTCTGGTCCCCAGCCAGTCCACCTACCAATCCACCGACAAATATTACATACATACAATGAATCCGCAATTCTTCTTGGCTTCCATCCAACATCAGTTCTCGAGCCTTCGGCAGGTGGCAAGCTCCCTCTAACCATCTACGAAAGCAACTATGAGGCAGAGGGAACTACCGCCGAAACAGGTGAAGACAAGGAGATGAAAGATGGCGAACCACAGCTGGGCCTAAAGTTCAAGGAGTTACCGTACACTGTTGAGACCGGCGAGGCCGAGATGATCAGTGTGGATTTTGTTGCGCGAGGTGGAGGAAACGCAAGTGCAGTAGACGGAACCCTGAAGAAGGCAGCACCTGCGAGTGAGGACACCAAGGGAAAGGGCAAAACTCGAGCTGCAAAGAAGTCGGAAGATTTGGAGACGGATACTACACGCAGCGATGATCAACATATCCTATCTCGAGAGGACGAAGAGCTGATTGCATCTCTTACGGCAAAAGCAAACGCGATCAAGATGCTGCAAGCCAGGATCAAGTTGATTGCAGTCTATTTAAGGAATCTACCACCATCATACATCTCAAATACTGTGCCGGAAGGTGTCGAAGCCGACGATAAGACTTATACCCCCGTCAATCACTCGATTCTTCGATCCATTCAAGCGCTCCTTACCCGGTTAAGCCTACTCATCCCTGCAGACGCGGCGGCTTTTGAGCAGGAGCTTCTCTCCGAACAAAACGATGTTAACTTGGTTTCGCTGCTGAGCACAATCACCAATAGTATCAAGGACGTTAGAGAGACGGGTAGAAAGTCGGCTGTTGTGGATTCCGGGAAGGCGTCAAAAATGAGGGGCCCGACGTGGGATGGTCCGGGTGATGGGGTCATGGGCGTGGGGGACCTTATAGGGATGAGAGGCTAAGTATGAGCCGTTACACAGTCACTGGGAACTGCATTCGCTCGGCGTCAGGGGTTGTCGTCATCCGTGAGACATGGCGTTTGGTGGGGTTTATGCGCATAGCGAGACGAGGCTACACGTAGTACAACAAATGAATCAATGATACTGAATCGCATCCTAAAACATAACATAAACATTTGTACTTGTCGCTGTTGGCCCGCTAGTCTACTGAATTGCAAAAAGCCGCCCTCCCAAGGATTAACCCAGCCCTTCCCGCCCAGATCTCGCTACCAGCAAATTTTCTATCCCAAGTCTATGCCTCAATAACAACCTTTAAAACCAATTTCCCGTTATCGTCAACAGTTCGTCCAGCCAAATCAAAAGCCTCCTTTGCATTACCCAATCCCTTGAACTTATGGGTGACCATATCATCTAGGCTAGGTATCTTCATGGCACCTTTTCCACCAAGAATTCTTATGCCAGTTTGGTAGGTATTCGCATACCGAAAAATACCCAAGATATCCACCTCTCTTAAATGGGCTGCGGAAAGGGGTACAGTCTGAATTGGGGTCCCCATGCCAACCATTATGACTTTGCCCCCCGGTTTTGTCGCGTACAGAGAGGTTTGCATGCAAGCTTCTTTCCCGGTACATTCGAAAGTAACGTCTACGCCATCATCTTCATCTTCCTCCAACTCGACCATATCTGGCCTCGCGACGGCCAAAACATCAGCCGCCAGAGCTTTTGCACCATCAAGACGGTCGTTAACACTGCTGTAGCTGGATATTGGAGTCATGATCCCGTCGCTGGCTGGCGTTGAAGTGCCATCGGTGAAGATGGAGGAAGACGAAGAGCTGGAATGGAGAGGTTTGGGGACAACGTAGCCGTGTGTCGCAAAGCCCTTGGATATTGCGTACTCAACGCGGCCTTGGTCGACGTCCATGATAGTGACAAAAGTACAGCCGGATTGCCGTGCCATTGCGGCCACGAGAAGGCCAACGGTGCCGGCACCGATGACAAGGGCGGTAGATCCCGGGGCTGGCAAGGCCCTATTTAAGGAGTGGATTGCTACTGATAGTGGTTCTAAAAGTGCTGCGGCATCGAAGGAAATGTGGTCTGGGATTCTGCAGCCACAGTCAATACAAAGTCTGGTTTTGTGCTACTAGACGACTTACTTATGGCACCAGATAGCGGGATGATTTATCCTTTCTTGCAGAGTTCCCTGGAAATGGGGCACGCTCTTTGCACTGCTCCTGAACCTCATCTTCTTGCAAAGATTGTACCGGCCTTTTCTGCAAATGGTACATTGACCACAGGGAATTCCTACCTCGAGAGCCACTCGGTCCCCGATTTTGAATCCATTGACTAGAGGCCCAATGCCCACAACCACTCCAGAGGATTCATGGCCGAGCGAAAGGGGAGCGCAGGCACAGAGGTCGCCGTTGGCGAACTTCTTGTAGTAGCTCACATCACTGCCACATATGCCGGTTGACTTGATCTGAATCTGGAGCTCCCCTGCAGGCGGTTCCTCTATGGTTCTAGTCTCCTAGTGATTGGTCAGCCGCTGTACCGGAGCATGCATGAGGGAGAGTTTCTCTTACTAAGCGCAGGTCGAGTTTCCCATGCAGGACGGAAGCGTTGACCACGGATTTCGAAGAGTAGCCGTGGACATGATGGGCTGATAAGTGTAGCGGGAACGTCTCCGCGTCGGCAGAGGGAGCCATTTTTATAGCGTAGAAAAAGCAAAGGTTTTAGTCAATGGAGTCAAAAGAAAGTTTGTGGGGGAAGAGCACGACTTGAAGGACCTCCACGAAGAAGGAAAGTACGTGGGGGTTATAAGGGAAAGCTGGGTCTGGGTCAGAGTGGCCTCTACCGGTATTTCGCGCCTTTGCGGTGATAGCGTGCGAGTGCCAGTGCCATTGACTCGTGGCGATTTACCAGTCATGGCTCTTGGAGCTATCTCTAATCTCTGCTGGGCTTGCTAGGCTTGTGCGAAGAGGAAAGGTTGATAATCTCGGGATGTCTTGCAGGCATTGAGCATTGAAAGTCCCCATTCACGATACAAAAACATCCCGGCGGGTGCAGAAGACTGCAGAAGGGCAGAAGGGCAGTAGGGCAGTAGGGTACAGAGTGCAGAGCGCAGAGTGCAGAGCGGACAGTGGCAGACGGACGTGCCAGGCGTGCCAGCCAGGAGGTACTTTTAGTGGACCTATGCCGCGTGCAGGACTCGCAGCAGTCTCCAGTCAGCGTCTGCCCGGCCGGGTATGGGTCCCGTCTGGGTACATTTGCACAAGACTAGGCAATAATGGGCCGACGAGGGGGGACAGAGGTTGGAAACTAGCAGAGCGTTCGTCAGGAGTGGACATGGACATGCAGTTGAGTTCCAAGGTGCAAAAGTGGTTCGTTGAAGCCTCGGAAAGTACGGTACAGGGGGGAGGAGCTCAGGAGGGGCCAAGGCCAGAACAGGCCAAGAGCCAGAACGCAAGGACATTCGGAGAGGCACTCGGTTACCCCTGAAAGAACCACAAGCCACGCGAGACCCTCGCACGTCAGACCTCAGACGTTGTTCTATCGGCCCTATGGCTCGCACCCTCAGCGCCCGCCACGGACGAGCACTGCATCAGGCGTGCTGATATAAGAGGTCAAAATCTGCTCTTATCGACGATCGATCCAAGTTGCGCTGACCTAACTCCCCTTCTCCCTTTGCGACGCTCCATCCAGCCGTTGTGGACTCTGGGAGTCTGGGACAGCTGTTTGAGCAATCTACAAGTTCATGTACATGTACTCGCCAACCGTCGTCCTTCCACGGTACCCCAGACTCGACTTGTGCCAGGACGTCTAATTTATACTCTCGCTATTTTGCCGCTCCCCACGCCTGCCAGATCTGGGGTTTGTCTTGGCCTTGACTTGACGACGGAGCGAGCATCTCCCGCAGGTTTGCCAGTAGCCAGCAGCCAGCAGCCAGCTTGCCATCTCGCCGTGAAGGTCCTGTATGCTGTGCTCCTGCGCTCAGTCGCTGGTGCTGGCGCTGGCATTTGCATTTGCAGTCCGTGTCGCCCCAAGACTATCGTACGCCGGCTGCTGCCCTGCGGCTGCATCGTCTTTCCTGGGAGCATCCGGAAGGGAACGAGGGTTGCGAAACCGGCCAGACGATGCGGTGCTTCTCGTGCCACAGCGATAAAGCTGCAGGGTCTATTCAATATTGTTGTGGTGCGCTTGGAATTCGTCATGATGGAAGCCGAGGAGCACACTACTTGCAGTCTTTGCACATCCGAGATAGGGGAGACTCAGAGACGTTGGCTGCAGCGACATCCAGAGAGGAATAGCTACGCATGCGGTGCAGACTGTGCAGTATCCAGGAACCCGCTTTTGGTGTCGTGGCAGTAAGAGTGGCCCCACCAAATGTCCGGAGTTGGTGAAGGGCCCAAGAAACTTAGTAATGTACCTAGGTCCTGGGAAAGAAAATCGGATTTTTTTGACATCTGAAGTTCTGAAAGTGCAATAAGGAGAAGCGACCTGGGCCCAGCACGCAACGGAGCCTAAATGCCCGCGGCTCTAAAAATGTGGAGGGATGCTTCAATCATGGTTGTGCCCAGCAGCAACAGGGTTGGTCACGCTCCACGAATAGGAAGGCTGGGTTGGCAACAAAGATGCACTTAGGGTTACCGGGCATGCTCTCCAAATCCGACTGGTAGTGGCACAACAGCAGACTCTTCGACTTGTCAGAATTCGCAGATCATAGTGGTGCTGAATAACGGCATATCAGATACCTGGATCCTCTGACGTGGCGGTGTAGCCATTTGTTGCACAGGCAATATTGATACTGCACTGCAAGTTGATATCATTTGCGGCGTTGTAATAGTATACTATACACAGACCTACATACTGAAAGGGGACTATGAATGGCACTGCCGTGTGTGTGGGAGTACAGCCTACGGCACTGACGGGGGAAGCTCCTTCGTAAAAGAACACAACCATCCCACATGGTCGGGTTATTTCCATGGCTAGAAGGTGGACGTTGCAAGCCGACTGGCAGCGTTACGTGCATCGACTCGATCCTCATCGTCCTCCTCCTTTACACCCTTAAGACCTCCAATACTCCCACCGCTCGGCGCTCTCGCTCGCCCGGTGCCCTGCTCATCTTCGCCATTGGCGTCTTCTGGAACGTTGGACATGAAACTGCCTGAAATGCTTCTGTTCAGCCCATCAGGGCGTCGAGGCACACGCTCCACGCATCCCCCTTAGGCCCTTGACTGGCCGCTAGGCTTGCACGTCGCGCCGCAGGGTGCGCCTCACGTCCAAGGCGACTCAAGCCCCCGGAAGAATCGATTGCCCGGATGTCGGGCCTGATGGTTTCCAGTGTTGCCAGCGTTCGCCTTTCGGCTTCGATTTCGCGAACCACATATTCCCGGATACTGAGTCTTAAATCCGTCGCCGTCCTGGCAAACCAACGTCTCTGTTCTTGTAGAAGGTTGGCCGTCACACGCTGCGTTTTACCTAGAAGATACAGCTCGTTGCTTCGTGCTTCGTCCAATGCAGAGATAGCCTCATCAACCTTCTCCCGCCGAACAGATGAGCTGGCTTTCAGCCTGTCTGCAGCACTCAACTTGCTCCTTGTCAGTTGTTGCGCTTGCAGCAGCTCGCGCAGAAGGATGTGGCGGTTGGTGAGTGTCTCCTTCACGATGAAAGCATCCTGGGAGTGGTACTGGAGCGGGTCACCAATCGTAGTCGCCTCGGCAGTGCCTTGGGCAGCATGATAATCCCCAGTTGTTTGTATGGTCTTGCCCAATTTCCGGTATGCGTTTGCCAGACCTTGATGGGGTTCTTGAATATTCATCGAGCCCAGCTTAACCCCGAAATCGGACTCGGCAAGTCCCAAACCTGTTTTTGTCAGAACATCGCCATCTTTGTCATGCCACAACAGTACAACTCACCTCTTCTTGCCTTGACCAGTTTGTCAACCTTGTGCCCTGCATCCATTGTACCAAGGTAAAATAATTTGACAATGGGTCGAGCATCTTGCAGTTCCGGAGTATCGTCCGGAGGAGGCGCGAATTGCTTGATCACCCTTCGGCGAACACCGGTCGCAGGTTGCTTCCTCTTCAACATCGGACTATAACCAAAATCACTCTCGACGAATAGCACCATTTCATCATCCCTCATCAAAACTTCATTTGAACAAACGTAGTTGAGCCATCTCTGTAGCGACGCTTTCACGCGAGCTTCATCCTCGTCCGTTCCAGCACCAGCTGATGTCAACGCAGGTGGTACCGCTGGAACCATGGCTTCTGGATTGGATGATATCAGATGATCTGCCAGCTTCATAAACTCGGAGTGTGTTCTTCGGACATCGCGGAATTGGGTGGTACGAAATTTGGGAAGGTTGGTCTGAAAAGTTAGACTGTATCCGAAAGGCTACAAGATGATAAGTTGAGTGCTTACATGCACATCGAATCTTAATATAGGATCTTTCCTTCCGGTCCTTTCAAGACCAGTAATTTTCGCTTGTAGCTTGTACTGTGGACCTGTCGCATGTTGCGCTTGTCGCGCACCTGGATGATAACGTTGCGGTTCAGGCCTATGTTGATGCACTGGCGCCTGCTGTCCTGGGATACTCTGTTGATCAGACTGACTTCGGATAGATTCAGCAGTATCTGGTCTATGGTCATTTTCAGTAACAGACCCTGTTCCAACACTGCTCTCTGGCCTGTTGTAGCTGTCTCCTCCCATTGAATCATCATGTGAATAGCTTCCGTTGGCAGGTAGGTTTGTGCTGTCTGGTGTTGGCGATGGAGGAGCTTCACCAGATGTTCCGTAGGAACTGGCCCTGACACGCCGTGGAGAGGTGGCGGGCGAGGAACCCCAAGGAGAAGCTCCTGCTGGGTTATCAGCATCGTGTATTGTGGTAGAATAATCCATCGCTGTGTCGTGGGAGGTGCCCGTCCGATTGTTGTGATATTTCGTGTTGCGATTACGAACGTGCTCGCAAGATGAGGACCGCCTCTATGACGTCGGCAACGGTAATTCCAGCCCGATCAGAATGGCAGAATAGCAAATTGTGTATGGAGGCTGCTAGGGGTCGGTGGAGAGACACTCGTGGACACTCAACAAATGCTCAATTGATGGTGGATTGTGCCATCGTCAACATCTTCCATTGTTTGGTCCATGGTCCTGCTAGCTTAGGCAGCCGCACGAGCCGCAAGCGCCGGGATTTAGCCGCGTACGCCAGGGGGAGCTCAAAACTTCACTAGGACAAACCAATGAAACCACAACTCCTCAGGACCATCAATCAGGTAATGAGTGTATTGACCATAAGAAGGGGCTGTCTATCATGGCAGCGAAGCCTTCGCGCTCAAGCACTCCAACGAACAAATCAATGGGGTCTCTATAATATATGGCAAAGATCGTCCCATCACGCTACCCACCATGAACCCAGTGTTGACAAAACGCGAAACATTGGCATCATTGCCCATATCGATGCTGTAAGCTCTCACATCTGCAGCCTTGATAATCAGATGAAGACTAATTAATATGCAGGGTAAAACAACAACAACTGAGCGTATGCTCTATTACAGTGGCTACACTCGTAGAATAGGAAGTATGACACGACCATAATATTTCTACACTTTTACTGATTGCATTTCTATTCTATTTCCATGAATTCTTTTGTCTCGAATTCCTGATCTGCTCCTTAATTGTTTTAAATTTAAGTCGAAAGCCACTCTATAGACAAGATCATTTCATTGCACTTCTGACTTTTCTCCTGTAGATGTTGATGAAGGATCAACTGTAACGGATTTTCTTCCAGCGGAACGAGCTCGCGGAATCACCATTCAGTCTTCTGCCGTAACTTTTCAATGGCCACCATTGACAGAAAGTTCCGCCGATCAGATAAACCAACCGAGATCGCACGTATCACATACTATCAATCTCATTGACACTCCTGGACATGCCGACTTTACCTTTGAAGTACTTCGATCATTACGGATCCTCGATGGTGCGGTATGTATTCTCGACGGTGTTGCTGGCGTAGAAGCCCAAACGGAAAAAGTCTGGGCCCAGGCAAACAGATACAGCATTCCGAGAATTGTGTTCGTTAACAAACTTGACCGAGATGGCGCTGCCTTTGAGAGGACTGTAAGGGAAGTCGGTACTAGACTTCGAGGCTGGCCAGCTGTTTGTCAAATACCCTGGTGGGAAGGGGGTAATGGTAGATTTATCGGTGTCGGAGATGTCATCAACCTATGTGGATTAGAGTGGAAGGAGGGTGGAGACGGGAAAAGTATCCAAACATCCAGTCTAGAAGAATTGGCACAGAAAGACAGCAACTTACGAACCGAACTTCTGAAAGCACGGGCTGCTTTGGTTGAAGCTCTTTGCGGATTTGATGACAAGTTGTTGGAAACTTGGATGGAATACGGCGACGACGCTTCAAAAATACCCCCGCAGGCCATCAGAGATAGTCTGAGACGGTGTATCCTTCCTGGATCGGGACGTCTGATTCCTGTGTTTGCTGGAGCTAGTTTCAGAAATATCGGAGTCCAACCTCTCCTAGACGCAGTCAACGACTATCTTCCGAATCCACTCGAACGGCCGGATCCAGAAATCACTTTGGGTAATCAAGAATGCACCATCTCGGATCTTCTTCATGGTAAACTCCCAACGGTTGCGAGCGCCAATAAAAAGTTGGTGAAAAAGATGCATTCTCCCAAGGCTTTAGCTGCCCAAGTCGAAGCTTGCGCTTTAGCATTTAAGGTTGTGAATGATCCAAAACGTGGGGTCCTAGTCTACATACGCGTGTATTCGGGTTCTGTCAAAAGGAACGCTGCATTATGGAATACAAACCTTCACGTTACGGAAAGAGCGCAGAGACTTCTGCAGATGCAAGCGTCCGATGCTGTAGAAATACAACATATCGCCGCTGGACAAATTGGTGTCATTTCTGGTCTGAAGTATGCCCGAACAGGTGATACTTTGGTGTCATATCCTGGAAGTAACGTCAAGGTTGGGCCTCCAGCCCCCCTTAACAGTCTTCAATTGCGACCTATAGATGTTCCTCCGCCAGTTTTCTTCGCAGCAATCGAACCAAATAGCCTCAGTGAAGAGAAAAACGTTCATGAAGTTCTACAGATGTTGCTTAGAGAAGATCCCAGCTTACATGTCAACGTTGACGAAGAGTCAGGGCAAATGCTATTGAGTGGTATGGGAGAACTTCATCTTGAAATTGCCCGAGATCGGCTTGTGAATGATTTCAAGGCCAAAGCAATCATGGGGAATATTGAGATTAGCTACCGCGAAAGCGTCTTGTCACCTACAGCACCACACCAATACATGTTCGACCGCGATGTTGCCGGGAAGAAGGGTAGAGCCGGATGCAAAGCTAGTGTTGAGCCTATCGATCAATTTTCAAATCCATCGACAACCACTCATACAGTCGAGCGCGATGGCAATCAGATCACCATTCGAGTATTAGGTTGCTTGGATGTGGACCCTGAAGAGAATCAATTCTTGCCTCCGGAATTACCACTATCTGCAGTACAAACGGCACTTATCAATGGAGCAGTAGCAGCTCTGGCTCGAGGTCCTCGCCGTGAATTCCCTCTACATGATAGTCATGCCATCATCACATTCGACCCTAAACGAGACCTATTTGGCAGCGAAACCTCGCCCGCAGCGCTGTCATCAGCATCAAGATTAGCAGTAAAGGCAGCACTTCAAGAAGCTTTCGATACCAACAATATTGGGTTGATGGAACCGGTGATGAACGTCGTCATTAGCTGCAACGAAGCATCCCTTGGATCCATCGTCCACGATATATCTTCTGCGCGAGGGGGACATGTCATGTCACTGGAGAGTGACGGCAATGATGATCCACACGATGATATGCCAGCAATCGATATCAACAAAATCTATGCTCCTGGTGACCCCTTTGTGTCGGGTAGCATTAATCAGGCTGCTGGCCCAGGTCAACAACGGCAGGTTACTGCTAGGGTTCCTTTAAAGGAGATGGTGGGGTACTTGAAACATTTGAGGAGTTTGACAGGGGGCAGGGGAACTTTTGTTATGAGTGTTGATAAATTTGAGAGACTTTCTGGCCCGAGAGAGAAGGCGGTATAATGGCGTGAGATTGCTGGATAGATGTACTATTAGGAAAAGTTCTGGGCATTAACGGATAATACTTTAGTGAGTTACAGTACACTGGTTCAATACAAGATTTAGAAGAAATAGATGTAAATTCATCCAGGCCTCTCTCGCTAAATCCAAATCTCCAAGAGCCAGCTTCGGACCCGTGATCTCCATTGTCTTCAAGCCACCATTTCCTCAAAACACCGACAATAGTCACAATACGATCGATCATGCTTCAACCAACACCGCTCCTCAAGTATTTCAACAACTAGGATTCTGTTATGGGCAGTTTCCAAATTGCATCTCTATCATCGCTCTTCTTCCTTCGCTCTCCTTGCCCCATTTCCTTCAACCTAAAACTGAACCAGTTGTGCATTATTCATTGTATTTTTCTCTTGTTCCACTGTCCTGACGTCAAATCCCCTTTCACCTCACTCAAATTCCAAAAATTATTATGCTCTATCGAAATGGATTGTGATTTTAGCTCAATACCCCTTTTGCTTGAAGTTGCCACAACATAACAACCTGCTCAGTAATCAGCAAGATCAACACAACCTCCTAGATTACAGTGAAGGTGAGGAATCACTCTGTATTTTTTCAAAGCTGAATCAAGTTTTTTAATATAAGATGAATGTAGATATGCAAATGTTACAATCAAGTGTCAGAATGGCAAAACACCAGACGTAAATAAGATCAACGTGTTTCATCGCATCACGCCGCTCTTCTAGCACATGCAAAATGAGGTTTGCAATTCAAGCAACATACGAGAACATGTGATGTATTCCTCTTCGGAAATCTCTTATTGACCGGGAATGACTCCTGTGCCACAAAATAATCGATATTCAAAAACTGTAGAAAGAAGGTTGATTTTGTTTTTCCTAACTGAACAAACACAGAAAATTCATAGCCTCAGATGTAAGAGACGCATAATACAAAGTAAGAAATTCAAACAAAAGGATGGGGACATAGTCCTATGTATCTCTCTGCCATTATTCATCTCGAGGAAGCACTTCCTTAAATCGAACCATAGCTTGATGGCACCTGTTTCTTGAATCGAAACTAAGGGCAGGAAAAGTGATTGTTCATGTTGGAATAAAGAATATTTAGATAACACGTCGAGGCTTATTCTAAACGGTGGAAAAGTTGCTGTTATGTCTTCAGATATCGATTCCCTATACTTCAAGAAGATTCACGTTCAAAAAGAAAAAGAGGATAAGATACATCGAGAATTATTCAAGAATAAAATTGATAGTGTTTATTACCCAACTAATACCCAATACCCATCAAAATGACTCGAAATTGTAAGCATATTTCTCTTCACATCCCCAAATCCGAGTAAAAGCCTTCCTTGGACACGGTGATTGATCACTTGACACATGTATCATATCTGTTCTAATGTTTTCTAAATTACTTCTCTACCCCCCATATCTCTCTACTAGTTTCCGGAGTGTACACGAAAGAACTGTTGAAAGAGAAACTGCTTTAAAATAAAACCAAATAATTAACACTGCATATCTTCAAACACCATTCTCTGTATAGCCGCTTAAGTTTTCCCCCTCTCATTTTTCCATTCTAAAAAAAAATGGCACGCTAAGCAGCCAAGAGAGAAGAAAGCACTAGTCGCTACATATCTCTCTATCCTTTCTAACACTAGCAAAAATACTTGACACTGTATAAATGCTTAACCTATAAAGCAGATTAGACAAATCGTAAGTGTTGATTGATGTGCTGAATATTCAAGAGAAAATGTAGCACGCTTTACTTACTCCACAATTGAGATAGTAAGCCTCTTCCCTGAAAACCCTCATCATGTTTGTTCTGACTTCTTACTACCTACTCAATCAGGTATTTCTGAGTGCCGGGCCCCTAGGTAATCCATCAAACGTAATAACACCACAGTAGCAAAATTACTCCGCTTCGTTGAATAGAAATTATACACCGGATATTGATTTAAACAAAGAACTCTGTAGACTACTCAACATTTCTAAATCATTATCCTACTATAGGTATATTACCTTTTTTAAAAACCTCATTCAGATTTTCATTTGTCCCTGGCGCTCAGGAAATACTGGACCACGTACTAACCAAGTACTGCCCAAGCATGAAAAAGCAGCTACGATTAGACTCCATGTTCACGAGTAGGTCTTCAAAGAAAGGGGAGATCAAAAGTTGGATTTTTGAAGGGGGGTTTTGTATTTAGCCTGGTTTTATCTGTCATCTGTAGACAAATCTACCTACAGACAGATTTTCCAAGCTCTTATTCATCCTAACCGTCATCATTTAAGTGAAGTATCGTGTAAAAAGAAAGGGGAAACATTGTGTCTTCAACCAATCCGCCTATATGTGTACGTAAGTACTGTACAGGAGAACATTAGAACCCAAGCTCCGCTATCCACCTTCTGAACCATTCGCCACCATCGTTGCTTCTTCGTCCGCTCTTTAATGCAGATGCACAAGTACCAAAAGCATGAGAACAGATTTACGAAATAACAACGATATCGGCGTTCAGATCCATCGAGTTCGCGCGCGAAATGACGGCTTCCATTACAGCATCCTCTTCCATAACCACAGCTTCGTTGATGATGCGGGCTGCAGCTTCTGCCAAAGGATTTTTGACAGTCTCAGCATGTGCCTCGCCAACATTCAGCGGAGCCTGTGGTACAGGATCGTTGATAACTGCAGCGTCTGCCTTTTCAACGCTTGGAGCTTGTGCCGCGGGGTTGATGACAACCTCAGCGTTTGCTGCGTTGATAGTGCCCACAGGGGCCTCTGCCATAGCGGCAGCAGCTTCAGTTTTTCCATCGTTGCCAGCACCGATAGATCCTTGTGTGTTGACCTTTCCATCATCGCCAGTACCAATAGACCTTTGTATGTTGATTTTTTCACCATCACTATGCTCTCCACCCACGCCCAAAGGAGCTTGTGAGGGAGACTCGTCAGCCACGGGAACATTTTCTCTGCTGATCGAATCCTGTTGCTCACCTTTGTCGAGAATCTTGCAATCTTCGTCATCGGAATCGCCTGTCAGGTCAATGACATTCTGTGGAGTTTTTGGTCGCTTTCGTCGCTTCTCATCTTCATCTTCGTCATCGGAGATCAAGTCAATAACCACTCGGCCTGTAGGAAGTTTTCGGGATCGAAAGTTGTAGTGATCTTGAATTTGTTGACTTCGCCGATGGGTGAAGCTGTCCCGGATTGGAAGCGCATGATTTACGAGCGCCGGCGCCAATTGAGGATTAACACGTGCTGGACGTGGAGGCGGAGGCGGTCTGGGTTGGATGTTCGCCATAGACAGTCGAACCATACCTTCCACACGGTTTAGCTGGCGTTTGTAGACTCGCTCGACTAGGTTGGGGACTGTGAATTCTTTAAGAGGCTTCTCGATTACCTTGCACAATGACTCTTCGTCTTGTGTAGCCAGAGCGTCTCGTACATGAATCAACTTATTCTCGCGAAGGTCGTCACCTAGCCCTTGAGCTAGGCAAATAGCATCCGTAAGCATGTTCTTGATGGCACCTACATGCGCCCGACTGCGATGAACAGCAGTATGCCTAATGTATCGCACTCGGGTGAGGAGACGACTGATGTCTTCATTTGGCAGGAAATGAACAGCATATTTCGGGATCGTATGGTGTCTCAGGGCATCCATCCACATACTGAGCTCCCCAGCTTCCGGTGATTCCCAACCTTTGGACTTCAGGAGGTCAGGAGCATGCATCTTCGCAAAATAGAAGCAGGCTTCCTCAAGGAGGTTCTGGATATCGGTCAACAAAGCATGCTGGGTCTTGTATTGCAAGTAGACTGGATTCTGCACTTGACGGAGCTCGTCCACGTATACGTTTGGGTGCAAAGGCGCCATTGGTTCGTGCGATTCTGGTTGCGCCGTCGGGGTCAGGGAGTCTGAGGTCAGGAAAGGGGAGATCGACGCTTGAAGGTCAGAGGGTGTGCTTGTACGTACCGAGATTCCGGCGTGGATGTCGATGTGTCGAAGTTAATCTTAATCTCGATATCCGCACCGCCGCTACTCGACGAATCTGAGATCAGAAAAAGGGAAGATCGACGCGTGAAGGTGAGAAGGCGTACGTACCAAGATTCCGGCGTGGATGTCGATGCGTTGAGAATTTAATCTCGATATCCGCACAGCCGCTAGTCAGGGAATCTGAGGTCAGAGAAAAGGGAGATTGACGCGCGAGAGTGAATGTGATAAGGCATACGTACCAGGTTCCGGCGCGGAAGTCGGTATGTCGAAGTCGATCTCGAGCTCGATATCCGCACCACTACAAGTCAAAGAACATGATGTAGATGGATGGGTCGAGAAGATCTTGATGTCCGCACCACCGCTGGTGCAGGACACTGAGAAAGCAAGGTTCAATCCGTCCGGCCGATTGGTTGCTCTTTCCAAAAGAGAAAGAGTCAAAGGGAAAGTGCGATGTACAAGAGTATTTACTTTCCTAAGCGGAACCAAGTTGGCATCGCTTCAACAACCACAGCCACGCTAGCAGAAATTCACCTCTAAGTCACCAGGTCACATGACTCTGAGAACTAGATATTGAGAACCGACATTGAATTTGGGGGATTCCTTCCTTAACTAGAAAATTACACGCAATGGCGCAGCCTTTCGAGGACGCATCCACAGCAAGCTCTTGCCGCAAAAAACGCCCCTTTAGAAGTTTGGAGAATTCGAGGCCTTCTACAACAAGCAAGAGAGGTCGAGCTTCGAAGAGAGCGCGATCCTTCCAATTCCCACACTGACGGGACTTCCAAACAGCAAACGAACCAACACGAATTGACATACAATGACGCGCTCATTATCGACTCTCTCTCGCTAACTCGAGCAACAAAGTTGGGCAAGCTTCTTGGAGATTGTTGCGAGCCTCAACCATCAAGCGCCTCGCCCTCGTTGGCAGAAGCCTACCCGGTCCAGTTTTTCGCGAGGGCCGTGGATTTCGTGAAAATTACTAAAGGCTACTGGCGGTTGAGGTACTCACAGTAGGACGATAACCTACAAATATCGCAGTCATTGGTCTCTTTTCGCTTAATAAAGGTGAGTGATTTTGCTCCTGTGATGAATTCTTAACACTGCCTATGTAGGTTGAATATGGAGTGCGGCCGTTAGCAAAAATCCAATTGAGTATCGACCTCGATTGTTGACCTGGATTTTTGCAGAAGGTAACCATCAATATACGTACCAAAATTCCGAGTTGCTTTGTACGGCTGAGCTATTTTAGCATGAATTATGGAAGTTCTTTGGCAGACGAATCCTTTGCAAAAGAGAAACCTTCCAACCACTTATAATTTGGTGTTGGGCTTCAATGTGCCAGTCTTGCTATGGGGAATTGGAACTACCTCTTGGAGGATTTCCTGAACATGGGGCCACAGAAGGGTTGTGAGCGAGTGTCGCATTCCGTCAATGACTCGACATTCGAGGCTGGCAATACCTTGACCCCGATCCTTGAAACTCTCGAGCAACCGTCGCCATACACGAAGTATTTCCTGAGGTACGAAGACGTCGTTCTTTCCGTGAAGAAGGAAGAACTTCGTCTGCTTGCTCCAACTACCCTCAAGACTATTCTCCTGTTGCATTCTGATAACGGATTGTAGTGGGGTAGCAGAGAACCCTGCGTACGATATGATGGCGCCCAATTCGGAAGCCAACCCCCTGGTTAGAATGAACAACGTTAAAATCGAAGCGCCTTGGCTATCGCCCAAGAATACGATCCTGTTGGTAGGCGTGCCATTCGCAACCTCTGTGCGTATCAAATCCTCGAAATAGTCCAAGGACAAGTTCATATCGTCCTCATTTCTTCCCGGTTGTCCAATTTCAACTGCTTGATCAGGATCGAGTGGATTACCAGGCGGTGGTATGGGGGTGGCTATGTTATACCAAACGTTCTTGTCCATTGAGGGATGTATGTTGGGCAGGGCCTCTGGAATGATAACCTTGACATGTTGGAGCAAGGGAGATTGGTGTACGTGATGAGCGACCGATAGTTGGTTGGGAGGTTTAGAATTAAACTGGGAGGCAAAAAAATTATACCCATGAATGAAGATAAGGGTTGCCGGTGCGTTCTCGGAAGGCTTCGGAGGCGCTATCACAATTGGAGGGCTCCTGAACGCAGCAGGATTGCGAGATCTGGTAAAGCCCATGTCGAAATGCAGCCTCGATGGCGTATCAATCGGCGAATCGACGGCAGGGATTGACAAGGCAATGGGAATGCGTTCAACGAGCAGTGGTGAAGCCGGAGGCTACTAGGCTTCGAGAAGGGTCAAGCGTGTTTCCTCGTTCCCGAGGCTCTTGTCACCGCGCTCATGGGATTTGCCAAAATATGGGGAGCTCGCAGTACATTTGGAATGGGGATATTAGCAGGACGGTGGGT
>JAAMPI010000348.1:0-42384 GCA_013054445.1 Cudoniella acicularis
AGAGTGCGTGCGAAGGAGGAGGGTACGCGCCAGGAAGGTACATGACAGGAAGGTACGCGCTAGGAGGGTTCGCGCTAGGAAGATATACTAGTAGAGTATAAGAAAGGTAATTAGGAGGAATAATTAGGAGAATAATTAAAAGATTAAATAAAAGTATATCTTCATTTTTATACGGGTTCTTGGCAACCCACGGGTATACCCACGGGTAGGAGTAACTCTCCCTACTCCTACCCACGGGTACCCATCAAGCAGCCTAGACCTGGGCATATGTGTTCTTAGGGTATAATCGTACGTAGCGAAGGAGGTGTCGTTCGTCTATATCTGTATATGATTTTCCCCGGGCGGCAGGCTTAATTGAGTGGTTTTCGTGGCGTAGTGAGGTCTTCGCGATAGTGTATTTGACGGTGCCGATATCCAGATTTAGGTCCCTGGCGATCTGCGCTGCATGCGCGCCTTCAGACTTCTTCCTAATAATAATGCCGCATATATAAGGAGTCACATGCCCCCGAGCAACGATATTTGAGCTAATTGACCTGAGGGGAGTGCGTTGAGGTGGCATTTTGTTGTGTAGGAAGGAGGGTAGTAGGGAAGACGCGTCGCGCTTTTACGCGTTTTGCGATTTTCGCTAAATAGCTGTCGCCTAGTACTGTACTATATTATTGATATTTCTATAAAAAGTCTATAAAATAGAAACTTTTTATAGAAATAACCATTATATTCCTATTTTCTTGCCACCGTGGGGTTAATTCTAAATCTTCTCGAGACACCTTCAAGAACACTAGGGCCAAGAATACTTAACACGCTTATCAAAGGGAGGAGCTACAAGCTTAGGACATTGCTGCTAGCATAAATACGAAAATCCAGGAAATTGGAAGTCGTAGCAACGAGCTGAGATACAGAGTATAAATTCCTGCTTAGCAGACCTTTCAAAACACCCTTGAGCTGCACTAGCCTCTACAATGCTAACACTATACACTTACAGCTCCCCCAACCCACTACTTTTCCACATCATCCTCTCCTCCACCAAGCCACTCTTCACAAACTCCGCCGTCCAAAGTTCAAACGTCGCACCTCAATAGACGACTATAGATAAGTAATTTACGTTGAACTGTATGCTTGTTGATAGTGTGATTTCCCTGACGAGTTTGCTGTTTGTATTAATAGCAGAGCGGGGTGAATCGAGAACTATCTCTTAGTTCTTAAGACTTTTGATCAATACAGTATAAACAGGCTATCATGAACACCTTTCAAAATATTTTCCATATAGACAATTCATTCAGTGTCTTCTTCCTGTCTTCCAAGCCCTTCACAGCTTCTCCTTCCATAATGCCATCAATATAGCAATCTCCTACAAGTTCTACATGCTCATCTACCTTGCGTAGTACTAGAGGAACGTCGCATCCAAGAACAATAACAACACTGTCTCCTCTGTTAACTTTCTTGGTTGTTACTCCCATCGCACCCTCCGTCGTGAGAAAGCCATGTCGCGCCTGAGTAGCTTGACCAGGAGTCCTGTCCATTTCATCAATGAAAGCAAGGAGAAGATGATCCATTCCTTCTTGGTCGTTATCATTTTCGAGCCAATTGTTCCAAAGCTCATAGAGCGATATCTTGCCATATTTCTCTACATCTTGACCATGAGTATACATCCGCCAATAGGCTCTTCGAATAGAGTCCTTTGTTAAATAAAAACCTAGATCATAGACCATTCCAACGAGTCCCTCTAGAAGGAATTTGTCTAGTAGAATTAGTTTCTTATCGATATAGGGAGTAATCAGAGATGTAAATTCCCCCGCTATATACCCCCATACAAACCCCTGGACTGACACGCTTCGAGAGTATCTTGAACTCTAACACTGAGACCAGACCTTACGTTGCCGGAGGCTCGGTAAGATTACACGCTATCAATCCCGCTCAGCTTGTGAAATAGGATCCCTCTGACATTTCCCTCCGAAAGTGTTATATCTAAGGTCCATGTTCGTTTAATGTTCTTAGTTCGCCCCCCAGTAAGACTTAATATATTAAGACTCCTGGTTGTAGAAATGATATAACGGACAAAGCTCGAATACACATCTTCTACAGACGCATTGTAGTCGATGAGCAGCTTTTGATGATCGAAATCGCATACGTAATTCCTCAATGTTCTGAGCAAAGCAGGGCGGTCGAGCAAACGAAGGTCCACATCTGACTGTATCATAATCATTTCGGGCCGCTCTGGGGTGACATATGGTGATCGGAATGGCTTCGCGTAATTTTCAATCGAGAACTCTGTGGCCATTCCTAGGTGTGCGTAGATCCTATCTCGAGGGTTTGTGGCTTCGCTGCTGCCGCTAGATAGGACTAATGCCATAATTCGTTGACCTGTCTTATATGGATTGGAGATTTCAAATGATTCGCGGTATTTCAACATGCAATTGAAACTCGCAGCCCCTAAGGCACCTAAGTTCATGACATCATTAAATGCCTGGTTGGCAGGCCTCATGCTGGTATTGCACTGAGATAAAGAAAAGCGACGAAAGATATCACGAGCAACAAAGCGAAGAACAGCATCGTCTGCGCGAGTTCTCCCACAACAGAACGTGATTTTGTTTCCTTTATACGCTGCCCTCAAGTATTCCTGGATAACCCATACACGTCTGAACCAGGATCTTGAAAACAAGGATGCGAGACAAGCCATTCGCACGTCGTAACCCGGCAGTATCTCAAAGTCCTCTAGCCATTTCTGATAATTGGCAATGGCATCCGCCTCAAAATCTAGTTCATTGGCCCGGGAATGGTGGCATGCTGCATTGCAAAATTCAAGAGCGACGGCGGCACCATCATCGCCCTGTGGTCCAAGCCACACCACAAGGTTTGTCGCATTCCTATAGATATCTCTCATAGCCAACACTTGGCTACTACGCTCAATTTTATCATCTTGATTGATACAAATCGCATCAACCCAGACGATCTTCGCGTGTAACGACTCCGTAGCTGTGCGCCTGAGTTCTCGTAGTGCCAGTTCACAATTTTCCGTCACCGCATGTCGCTGGCCGTTTACATAGATGTCATGCTGTGGCTTCGATGGATCTCCCCAAGCATATGAAAGAGCCGCATATTCCAAGTGTGGTTTGTTGCCAAGCCCGAGATAGTGGAGTTGACATGATACAATCTGGTCATCGCCGCTGGGAAGTATCTCAAGGACTCGGAATTGACTTTCTTTCAAAGTTGTATAGAGGCCCTTCGCTCGAGATTCAGAGCCACAACCGTTGCCAAATAACTTGGTATTGCTATCCATACTGGATAGAGAGCATCACGATCCACCGTGCAAATAAGCAAGTGCGTCTGAAATTCGAAAAGCTTTACTATGGAGCACGGCGTTGAATTCTTCAAAAAGAAAAATTTAGAAGAGGGGAGTGAAAATACACCATAATGATAGAGTTAAAGAAGACGGCATAAGAGAGTCTGCTTAGAAATTTAAAGGAGGCATTTGGACACAAAATATTGCTTTTAGTATTTTAGGCAGCACCGTTTAAGGTAGAATCAACATTGTAAGGCTCGACCAGAAAATTGTAACTAGGTAAGGGAACGGAAATGAGCCAATCAAGCGAAGGAGGCCTCCCAGCCCCACAGGGTGACGACCGTTTGAACAAAGAGGAACGTAGTGCGAGGAATCAAGAAGAATGAAGGACGCATGGGTAAAGTATAGTATTAAGAGATCCAAAGCAAAGAGAAGCATATTAAGTGCTATCGAAAGTCAATTGAATCGCCTGTAGACATTAAGGAGACGCTATATAATAATGAGGCTGAGGTACTCTAAGGCGGAGACAGCGACAAGTTAGCCTTACAGAAAAATAAAGGAGCCTTATTCTAGGATCGTAAATCTAATACGCATAGCTCCTGCTAAGTCCTTTTGTAGTTAAATATTATTCAATTAAAGTCTAGAAATTCTACTTAATATTTAAATTGCTTGATTTCGAAAATATCCCTAAAAATAATTATCATCTAGATATTGTGGTCTTGCCTTTGCATAACTCCTCTCTTGCCTTTTTATCTCAATTTCTCCACCATCAGAGCAATCGATTTTTCCTCCACCCACCATTACTCGAGCCGTTCCTGTAATTTTGATTGCCACATTTTCATCATCTCCATAATTTGTAAGACCTGTGCTAGAAGATTTCCGTCCGTCACTACTAGTGCTCCCGCTACTTTTGCTACTCCCTTCTCCTCTTGCGCTACGCTGCTGGCGACGAAGGATTTCGGCCGTGAGAGGAACTGAGTGGCTTCCTAAATCTTCTTGGTAGCTCGCGGCTTGCTTAATTTTGGCAGTGTAGTCGTCGTCATCTACGTAGTAACTATGACGTCTTTGAATATTGTTGGCAACCTCAATTCGAACTCGTTCGAGTTTCTCGTATTGAGGTCGTAATTTTAAGCCTTCTTCTGATAATTGTGTAGGTGTAGAAGGCTGTGTTGGAGGGGAAACAGGTTTTAAATCCGGTTGATATGGCTGTTTTTCTTCCCATGGCATAGCAGTAGCCGTAGATAGATGTCTTAGGATTCCCGGTTGTGGAGGAGGCATAAAGACATAGTCTTCTGAGCTGTTGGAAAGTCTCAGAGAAGAGGGTGCCTGAGATGGAACTCTTATGGGGTTTCGTCGTGTTGAAGAGTATACATCGTCGTAGTATCCCTTGTCATGTTTCGCCTCTTTGTTGAAGGAGGATGCGGGGGCAGGCGAGTGGTGTCCCGAAGTATCTTGAAAGCTAGAAGGTGCTGATGGTTTTTGAATTGGTTCTATTTTATCCGAAAGAAGAGCGTCGGATAAAGTTTCTGATGTTCGGCCCGAGATACTAGAAGTCCCTTCCTCCAGAGCGGGAGCATAATTACCACGAGATGGAGGATCAAATCGTGCAGATAAGGGCCGACTAGATGATGCAAGAGGTAAAAAGTTATCAGAATACGCGGGAGGTGGATAAGGCGGTGTGCAATTTGGCCACGCAGAAGCTGGTAAAGTGGGGCGCCGAGTATTACCATCCCTGGCCGCGGAGGCGAAAAAGCTTGCTGGGCGTGCTGGGTATGTATGTGCAGTTACTGTCTGAGGACAGATGGGTATTGGTGGGGGCATTGGATTTCCGGCACCGGGTGATGTCGGGACGCCATAATTGACGGGCGTCGACAACACTCTAGAGGCGGTTCTAACCCGTTGAGAAAATGGTGCTTCTCCTCTCGATGGGGTTTTGTCACTTCCATCTTCCCACTCGTCGCCGTCCTCTTTTATATCTGGTATTCGAGTCGACACGAACGAAGCAGTAGAATGTCGCGAAGACGCATATCCAGAGTCGCTACTCCAGCTAGAGCCAATTGATGACCTCAGGCGAGTATCATGACGGAAAATTTCTGGTTTCCGCTGAATTCTTTCTACCTTTTTAGCCTTGCCCTTGTTAGGTTTTATAGTCGTAGGTTGTTGATTTTTGATCCTGGCACTTTTCCTAGTCCCATGTATTTTCTTCCCATCGTCGTCGATATCGACAACATATGCTGGCCTAGGAATGACGGGTGCTTTGGCATACACTTGGGAAGCAGGAGGCTCTGTTTTGATCTTCTGGGTGGGCTCTGACGGTTCACTTGCGAACATATCTGCATGGACATATGTGTTTGTGAGTCTCCTCCGTGATCGAGGAGTATCGATGTCATGAACAACTGCCCCCCGTATCGTGAACTTGGGAGTTTCTGAGATTTTATCTCGCGCTTTACTGGCAGCATGCACGAATAGCTCAACGGGCTTACCAACGCGGTGCTGAATGTCCTGGAATATTTGCACCGATGGCACAATATAAGCTGTGCCCGTTTCTGAATATCCAGACACAACATGCCCGTAAACATCGCCAGTCTCTTTATCGAAGACCCAAGATCCACAGTCTCCATCGGCTACGTCCGTTAGCGTTCGAGAGATTGGTATAGGAGATTGTATACGTACAGAATTTGCCAACTAATCGGCGCACGGTCAACAATGATTGAAAGGTGTGAGAATTGGAATTAATCGCAAAAGAGGTAACTCCTGAGAGTCTTCCTTCAATAAGACCATCGGAACCAGTGAAAATAAGAACCGGCATATCGGATGTGGCATTTCCTATGGTTTTCGGGTATATGAATTTCTCGCCCCACACGATGTTGCTCTGGAGTAGGAGATGGGTTGTTTGAGGGGACGCCAAAGAAGCCCGGATCTTCACTAGTGCCCAGTCAAGACGTTCACCAGCTTCTGTCGAGGTGAAGAGCTCTCCAAGTTTCACTGCTGTTTTCTCACCGTCTATGTCTACATAAAATCAGAAATAATCGGGTATATATTTAAAAGAGGCTCACCAATGACTGGTGTGTGCCTTGCCAGTTGTATCCTTTCATTTGTGGTCGAATCCGAACTCGAGGTGACTGACCCCTGGAAACTGAACTCGCTTTCATCCATGCCGGGTGATTGACTTGATTCGGACGACATGCTGGCTAGGTGAGGTCAGTTGAAGTGATCAGTTATGCAGAGCAGTCATTTACCTTGACTCGTCAATTCAACAAGCTCTTCATCATCTCCACTATCGTACGGCTGTTCGTCGCCAAAAAATGCAAATTCAACGTCGTCATTATCACTAACTTCTTCCTCCTTCGGCGGAAAGAATGCATGTGCAGCTGTAACCCCGTACAGTTCATGATCAATGGTGATGATGCCGCCGACAGTTGCCTTTCGCGGCGGTTTTCCCTCTTCCGTGTAAATGAGGACGGGTGTGCCGAAACCTCGCAAAATTCCGCTTAGATAAATACCAGGAGGCAGAAGCGGCGCATCAGACTCCTCATCCAAAGCCAGAGGCCGCGGGAGTTTCGAACACTCTGCCATCAGAACACCTGGGTGATCTGTTAGTATCCCTTTCTTCTGAACCATCGCCATAGCAGTTTGACGACAAGTTTTGCCCTCGCAACTGAATAGAATCGTAGGGCTAGAAGTTGTTGGTTTGCGACCGGTCATGAACATCTCCACCATCAAATCGGAGCCCCCGGCATCGAGATGTTCGTAACGATCCTCAAGCAGGCTGATGATAGCTTTAGACACCGTTTTCCACACAAGATGGGCAGGACTCTTGTCTTTTAGCGACCAACATTTGTACCTGCCTAAGAGATCAAGAGACGTGTGCGGTGCGCCGACCGAGAATTGTGGATTTTCCCAACGACGTTGAGGCATGATGGACCACGACAGTGGTGAGGCTTTCGCAGCCGGCTGCGCAACCTCTACGAGTGTCGACGATGATTGAGGCGACATGAAGTTCATAAGCTGAGCGCGTATCCCTCAAAAGCTATGTGGAAGTGTCTTTTGTCTTCGAGCCCGTCAGTAACAAAATAATGTGTGTGCGATCATTGTTGCCAGAGCTGCGGCTGGAAACATTGAAATTTCGCGCGGGGATACAGTATCTATACTGTTGGCGGGGGCTGTGTTGCCCCGCCTGCAGTTCATGTGGTGAGCTGACTTGGTGGGGGAGTAACCAATCGGAAGAGTAAAGGAGAGCCCCAGAGCCCCTACTTTGGGAGTCAGAGGCTAAAGCAGGCCTACCTTTAAAAGGTAGCGCCTCGTCTCAAAATTGGTGAACTTTGCACATTTCTTTTAATTTGTTCTTCGTATGTTGGCAGACATGGATTCGCGATCTTTCCCTTTATCATCCCAAACTGAGCAAATGATCATATCGAAGATATTTATGGACACCGACATCAACCACGAGTTAATTGGAACCAGCCAGAGCTATTTTGCATAATACCAAAGATCGGTAGAAAAATATGAAAATTCTCTAACCAACTCGAACCAGCAAATCTTGGACCTAATAACACTTCTCAAGGACACCACACAAGCTCGAGATTTAATCCAGAATACTCTTCAAAAACAACTTCACAAAAATGAATGGGAGGATAGCGATGATATCGTGCAAGAATCAATCAATCTCAGCGTTCGTCTACTGCTAATGGTGCCAACCGGAGAATTTGCCACAGTTGGCCGTTCCATCACATTGTCCGGGGAGACCAAGCTCAGCTGGAACGACGGCACAATCAGAGACCTAATCAGCAAAGAATTTGTGCCACAACGTAGCATAAAAGAACCGGTAAAACTGGAAAGGATATTCAATGCGATGAACTTAGAGCAGATTGCGGGGATTGAAGTGAGGTGGACAAGCAATTTCGCTGATCACTTGAGAATGAGAGACGATGACAAAGCAGTGGAGGTTTTTCACCATGCGACGTTCCTGAAGCTCCATCAGAGCTGGTATGTATTCCATTTTTAAACTTTCAATAGTCCTGCTAATAGGTTTAAGTGACGTACTGTACTTCCAACAGAATTGGTAGAAGAAACAATATGAACACTTACACTTCTCCTCCCTGAACACGACAGAGAGGTTGAAAAATGGTTTCATGCTCATGAAGTCAAAGTCAGAAAACGTGGGAGGCTTCCTCTGGACTCTCTAGCTCGAGAGTGTGGACAACTAAGGGCCGAGGAGCGACAAATCGATCGTTTTCAATACTGGCATGACCGGCTTCTCATATTAAAACAAGTATTCGAGGAAGCAGAGCCAAAGAATATAAAGCAGTGGTGGCGGGATAGGAGAAGACGTGTACAATGGTACACCTTCTCGGTAGCTGCCCTTGTGCTGGTTTTAACTGTTGTTTTTGGTTTGATTCAGTGTATCGAAGGAGAACTTCAAGTATGGCTGGCATTCAAGGCTGCGAATTGACGCAATTATTTTACATGGAGTCGAGAGCCCTCTCACTATTCATGGCACTTCACCCCACAACCCCAACATGCTCAAACCATCCAGATCTTTTACCAACAACTACAAACCCCTAGCAGCTCCAAGTTTCGAAGCAGCCATTACCTCGAGCCCCTATTCTTAAGCGAGCTGTGATAGGAATGCGAATCACGTGGCCAGGCGTCAGTCTCGCGACCAGCCGATTCCGCGACACCGTGCCGCTGCCAAGTACTTGGCAAAAATGCTTTGATCAGATTACCAACATCATTTTAACATCATCTCGCCCCAACTTGTGCATTTCAATCTCCCCACTCTCAAGAAGATGAAGAAAATCCCTCTTCCATTCTCACGATGCCTCCCTCACTTGCCCGCCTGATCGCTTTTGCAGCAGCCATCCTCCCTCTAGCCTCAACTCAATTCACCTACCCACCCAACGTCCCATCCAACAAAATCCTTTCGGATTACACCTCTGGCCGCGAAACCCCTATCACCAACTACATTATCCACGATGCGATAATCGGCAGCTACAATACCCCCAAGCCAACATTCAGCATCACGCGTTGTGCGCAAAACGGTCGAACTAATGCGATATTGCCCTCGAATGGCGTCTTCAATTCTACAGAAGGTCGGGTGGCGGAAGATGGAACATGGCAAGTGATGGATAGCTATTCCAATGGCATGTTCGAAAACGTCTATAATGCGGGCAAAAATCTCTGGATTATCCCGGATTTTGCAGGTTATGTTGGCAATGAAACAACGGGGCATATCTGCTGGTGGGAATTGTACAGCGTGGTTGAAGAGCAGACGTATGATCTGACCGGGGAATTAAATGGTATTGTAAGGCAGGTGACGTTGTTGGGGAACGACACAGAGAATTATTTTGCGAGCACGCCGTTTGTTGTGCAGACGGCGATGAGGGTGGGGAATAGGAATTATACTTGGAGCAGTAGTGGTGGGCATGATAATCGGGCTTCGAGTACGACGATAGTTGCTGGGAATAGGCCGACTGGAAATGCTGCGGTCGGGGCGATATACAGGAATATAGAAGAGAGTGGAACGATATATGCTATTGTATCCCTCTTCGGGGTTTGGTTGGGTCTTTAGTTGAATCATCGAAAATTACACATGTATTTCAAAATGTTTTAAATTTCTTTAATATTAATAAACTTAGTGCGACTCTGCTCCTTAGTAGTATTTCAGTTCTGTACCGGAGGGGACGCATGCTAAAGTATATTGTATCAGTCCCTGAAATTTAGCACGCTGTGGCACAAAAGACTACCACGTGCAATCTCCAATTTTCACCTGGATTGATTGAATTCATCACAATATCTAGTCATCTAAATTATCGTTTTTTGTCTAGTATTTACAAACATTGCTAAACAATTTCCGAATCGTAAAATCCTAAAAGACAAAATGTGATTAGGCAAAAGTGTGCGGCTTCAGGGTGCTCTGACACGCTAAATCACAGGGAGTTCTACGCTATATTTTAGCGCAGTAAACCCTTTTCAACCCACCTCCCCTTTTTATATTGCATATCCTACCCTCAATCAATTATTAATCCCTGATGTGATGTTATGGTTGAGTGTGTGCGGAGCCACTGATTCATTTTCCTACCGACATTCAACGGTCTTAGAAAATTCCCGCTGTCCGTTATGCCCGCTGACCAGCTTTTACCACACCGCTCTAAACACTTCAAAGTTTAAAAGCAACGGGGAATTATTTCGCTGTATAATAGTCGCTGTCCGGGTTTTATAGTATGAAAGGTCTTCAGCCTAAAGAATCTGGTTCCTAGCTAAATTTCATATTATTAAAACTATAAAGTGAATTTAGCTTATTAAATGATTTATATATCAGCCTACGAAATACGAACGAAGAATTTTTAAGAGACGTTGATCTTCCCTTTCGCATTAGTTTTAAGGGACACTACCTTGAGATCCTTGTATTACGATGATTTTTTTTTTTAAAAAAAATTACTTGTAAACAAATTACTATTATACATTCGAGCATACTTTAGTCGTCTTCCCTCACATTACAGTGAACACTCGCTAAGTTACAGCAACCAGGCCACCGTGAGTTAGCGACAACTCCACTAAACTTTAGGGCGTCCACACCAAAAGTCTGTATTAAGTACCTTTTTCCCCGTCAGTTATTTCAAAACTAAACTGTTCTTGATATAATTACTACAGGTTTACGGCGCACGTATTAATTCTTTAATTAGTGGATGTTTGCTTACTTAAAAAAAAAAATTGTCGCGGCGCAACATGATTTCGATACCTAGACGGAATCAAGATTTAGTGATTCCTCGCCACAACTCAGTGATATGCGCACCGTAAATTAGCGAATGACCTCAAATTTTACAGCGCACTATCGCCTAGAGCGCTCTGATACTACCTGCTATTCGCTGTAGACTTCTCTGTCTCGTAGGAAATACAGAATTAATTAGACTCGAAATAAAATAGACGAATTTTTATACTCTTTTGCTTATATTTACGCAGAAAGCCAATTCCCAAAAATTTACGTTCGCGAGAGAGTGTGGGCACTAAGCGAAATTTTCGAGCACGAAAATAGGGGGGTAGAATATCGGCTGTAGGCCAAACTATGCAAGCAACGCATCTCTCTGCTCAAATTCAACTAACAAGCAAATCTATGTCAACTTTCTCTTTTTAGCTAGCTTCTTAGATAACTCCCAGCCTTCCAACAATCACTTCTCAAGCTGCAAGCTCTTCCTCCAGGTTTCCCCCGCAATCACCATCGCCTCCTCAAGGTTTTTAATCTTATTCACCGTGTCCGAGCGCGCAACAACTACAGACTCATCTTCTCCTCCCAAAATGGTTGCTTGCTCTTCTGTGAGATCCAGCACAAATTCAGCGGAAAGGCCAAGGATGGGTCCTTTGGGATCAAGCAGGAATGCCTCTACGATCTCGCGGCTGACATAAGTTTCAAAATACCCGCGGGTAACCTGGTTAGCGCATTATAGTTAGCTATTGCTTTAGCGACAGAATGGTTTCAGGAAATTCTCGGTGAGGAGAGACTGGTAATTTCGAGTAAAGAAATGTATACCACTTGCCTCATAATACGCCCTCAACAAGTCGTGAATTTCATCTTCAGTGTTTCGAGTAGCACGAGGATGAATATGTTCAAAAAGTCGATCAAAGGTGGTGTTATTGACCACCAAGCAGTCGTGGAAAATTTCCTTTATTTTTGGGGCCAAGTTTGGCTCTGTATCCACATATGGCATAGCAATTGACTCCGGTGGATGTTCCGCTCGATATCGACCGAGAGCAGAGAAGAAGCGGTCACGTTGAGCTTGCTTAATCTTGATGTTGAAGTTTTCATCCGTCGTCGCCAAATGAAAATTCTTGTTCTTAAGACAGAAGTCGTGCAGTTTCCGGACCCCATTCTTATGTGCCTGTATCCCAAATTCCTCAAGGCTGTTCTTCAATTCTCCCACTGCATGCTCAGAAATTCCAAACTCGGAGGAAACGTGATCGAAGATCAGCAGGCTAACTTTCTTGCTCATCTTCACCACTGCTCCCAAGTAACTTTCCCCGAGGCCTTCCCACTTGCTGGTCTGCTTGACGAAAAGGGGTTTCAATACTGCTGGATTTGTCATGGTAGTGAGCTCTACTCCTTCATTTGTCGAGATTTGAGATCGAATTTCTTGATATAAAGGAGCTGTGGCAAGGTCTACGTTGACGCCGATCTCACTGATATTGACAAAGTCAAAAAAATGCCCTCTCGATTTCATGTTGGCAGAAAAGTCTCGTGTTGCCTTTTGGGTCATTCCGCGCAATTTCATATCATCAGAAGGTAACCTTTCAGGGGCCGTAAGCGCATCGCGAGCCAGCTCCTGGTGTCTGCCCACGATTTTGAGGAGATATTCCCGTCGTTTTTGGGGACTTACCCTTTCTTCGCCTAGACTTTCCAAAGACTCGTTTTCCGTTGCCAACATTTCTTTGATTCTTTTCTGTAGTTCGGGAAACGCTTTTCGAATTCGTGAAGATAGAGTATTGGCCAGGAATCTTTTGAGCTGGGCCGTCCCACGTTGCTTTGCGGGAATTTCAAGCCATGGGTCTTTGTTGAAGGTTGTTCTCTCTTCTTGCTGAAGATCGGCTGTTGGAGGTGCGTCCTCGGACAAATTCTGCACCACGAACCAACCATTGTGGAGAGCGATTTCTTTGTTATCCCGAACAATCCGTACAATCTAGACTCCACTTAGTAACTGTAAGGAGACTATAAGCAAGAGGCTTACACTCTTAGGATTGGGTGCTAGATCACACTTCGTGAATACCCCCACGACCCGCGAACTTTCAGCATACTTCTTAGCCAGTGTGAAGATTTGCTGGTTGGCCAGATTATCGTTTGCAGGAGCCACACAACTGCCTGAAATCAGCACAATGCCCCTAAGTAAGCGAAATATATACCCACATAACCACATTCTCTCGTTTCTTCATGTGAGAAATCACCATGGCCGTAACTCGTTCCATATCTTCGTCGGTTACTTTATCCGTCAGCGCATGGAACACGCCCGGTACGTCCAATATGCCAAAATGTGCGCGAGTGGGTCCATGAAGTTCAATTCTGAGGATATCGCTGGAAAAGTTGTTCTTCGATCTAGGTTGACCTGTGATTCCCATGTACTCACTCGCCTGGTGAAATCAGCCTTTGCCAAATTAGGGAGAAAACCAAGAGATATAAAGGGTACCTGCTTGAAGATATCTGAGAAGACAGCAGCCGTCATAGAAGAGACGTGGGGGCTGAAAGGCTCCTTTTGCTTATTGTGATTGCCACCAGACAGGTCCGAATCGCCTTTCTCAATAGATACCTTGAAAACGTCGGAAGTATCGGGAGCAGATCTCCGAGAGATTATGCGGGTTGCAAATCGAGTACACAAGCCGTCGCCGACTGGAAATGGGACATCGGTCAAACTTCTAAGGAGGGATGACTTTCCGGCGGATTGTTGCCCTACAATTACGAGCTATTTCAAGAATTAATTACATAATACAGAGGAAATAACTGTAGAATAACTTGCCTGCGGAAGGTCAAGATCTACAGAAGCACCACATCTTCTCAAATCGTCCATGCCATCGAAAAGGACCTTGCTTGCTTCACTACTAAACGGATCTTCCTCCAACAAAGGCACAGCTGCTTCGTTTGCCATATTATCTTCTAAGTCGCTATAGTCGATCTCGTCTTCGGTTGGGCATTTGTTGGTATCTGTGAGTGCTGGTTCGGTGTTGCTTTGAAGTGGGGTTTTGGTCGGGAGCTGCCGACTGCGAACTGGAAGATTGTCCGTTTGGACCATTTCGGCTGATATTGGTGTGATATAAATATATCGCAATGACCTCCAAGGTGGCCTTGAAGTATTCTTCCTAGAAATGAGGTTGATTCAGGTGAAAGTTAAAAAGCCAGAAATATTTTGCAGCTATGGATAAATAGTCGCATACCCACTCGGGGAGCCAGGGCCAATACTTGATTCCCAAAATCCGTGCATTGTGTTACTTGCCAGAAGAAGCGGGCGGGCGGCAAGTTGAAACTCTTAACGTAGAGTGCAGCTCAACTCAGCTTTCCGAAGGACGTGATCTGGGTGCATGTTGGTGATTGATAGCCTGGAGCCAATCACGGCCGTAGAAATTCAAAACACCAACATTCTCCACAGTGACAGGACCAGGAACAAGATGCACCCGGCTAGGACCTGCATAATTGGGATCCATTATTTGGAAATCAGGCTACAAGGCACCAACACACGCTCCCGAGCTCGGTCCGATATGACTGCCTAATTAAGCTTAGTTTTGGAGCGAGCGAGACACCGATCCGTCGATTACGTACGCCGCCACCGGTCTCAGGATGCCCTTCAGGCCCTGCCACATGTGCACGTGACATTGCGCACGTAAGGAATATTTTATTTATCTCACCTTTACCCTTCTCTTTTAGTATAGCTGATTATACTATCCCCTCCCCTGAATAGTTGTTATTTTGCCACTTTATCACGAGACTTATCTTCACTCNACTAATGATTCTACTTCGTTCTTATATACTCGTTCATTTGTTCGCTTNACTGAGAGAGCCTCAATTAGGTACGTGGTGGGCAGAGAAGTAGGGTGCTTTGAATCTCGTGATAAAGTGGCAAAATAACAACTATTCAGGGGGGGGGGATAGTATTAAGCTTTCGTAAAGTTATAAATACCTTAAAATCGCTGTTTTTTGGTGTAAAAGGGTGGCCCAAAGGGGGGGCGGGGTGGGGTGGGGACTTATCAAAGAGAAGATAACGAACCAGTTCCAGAAGCTTTTCATGATCTTCTTTAAGACCTTTACTTCATCGAGGCTAGGGAGTGCCTTTTCCATTCGTACATTCTGGCTCGATAATATTGTCGTCTTCATCAAGATCATATTGGCAGTACAGAAGCTTTGCAGTGGTCGCCATCTTTGGGGTTCAGGAGAGTTGTTGGAATATTGAACGGAACATGAGAGCGTCCAGAAGTTGAAGCAAGCTGCTAAATAGTGTGCGAGAAAGCCGGGCTACAAAAGTAACAAGAAAGCTAATAAGATGAAAGGCAGTTATCACCTGGAAAAAAAGGTGGAGGAAGTTTTGGGAGGTGGGTAGGGGTGGAGTACTAGTCTTAGCAAATGTTAATCCTAGGTTAAACCCTCGAAGTATGCACAGCTCCAACCTCTCCCCTAATCCATAACCCTCCCGACCTTCCTCCTTCTCATTCTCACTATCCACTTTATCCCGCATAATGAACGATTTGAGCAAGTACCTTTGGATTTGTCCAGCCGGTTCGTCTGAGGCTCCCAAATACTTAGAATTGTCAACGTTGTAGCATAGAGTCCACTAACCTGATTGCCATTGTAACAAAGAATAAGCAACAGTTTGAGAGTGTTAGGAGGGGAAGCAGCAGGAAGGAAACGGGGAGTCGTAGCGATAGCCACAGCAACACGGAAGCGGCTGTTTATCTCACGCTGACCCTACGCAGAAGAAGCGCAAGTACTATCTTTAGCAGCGCTCTCTCCAAGTCCAATCGGCATTCTCCAAACTCATGCTCTGTCCTTGATCAGGGCAAAAAGGTTAAAGAGATAGTCTATTGTTTACATGCTAATAATACATCAAATGCTCCCAGTAAATCAAATTCACCTAACAAATGAAACGCTCCTAATAAATCAAATGCTCCCAGCACCGTTACGCCATCGAAATACTACCCCGGACCTCTATAAACCAAGCCAATATTCCAGAAAGTGCAATAGCCAGGCACGCAGAAGAACAACCATAACAGAAAACCAGGCGATTTCAACACAATTGACTCAAGTATCAGCGAGCGAATTGTTCATAATAAGCCATGTTGGTAATCATGTTTACGATTTCTTGCGGTAGACGAACTCTAGACATTAAAAATTAGTTACTGCTCTTTGATTCTTCTCCCCCCGCGTCTCTCCTCTTTTGGTTTTGGAGAGGGGGAGGCTAGACTGTAGCTTACCTAGCGTGTTGGCAAGCTACGAAATACGTCAAGTCGTTGTAAATGGCCCTGCTAACACGGTTAAGCTCTCGTCGGATGTTGCGTCTTAATCCGGTCTCTCTCGCGATTTCCCGATCTAATCTGGTAATATCCGCATTCCATTGCCTCACTATTCAACCGAGTGTTAGAAAATATACATATATAGCGGAAAAGGTAATACATGTAAGGAATGGATCTCGAGCAGTGACACTTACGCTGTGCGCTGGAAGGTGGGTGATCCCAGTCCCGTTGCGCGGCGCTACGAGCTCTGATAATTCGATTGAGCTGGGACTGTGCTGTCTGGAGATTCCTGTCACAGGTGGCCAATTCATTCAATAGATCGTCTTCATCAGCCCTGTGGTTTCGGAGGGATCGCACTGCGTTGGTGAATACGGATCGCTTTTGGATGGATCGCTTTGACGGTGACTTGGGTGGGGGGACTTTGGCTGCCCCTGGGGCGTCTGGGATAGTAGCTGGGAGTTTTGGGAGCTTCTTTAACTTTGCTATGGTCTCGAGTTCTTTCGTGATTTCGGCCTCTATTCTTTCGTGTCAGATACTGTATGAAACAAAGGGGGTGAAGGCAGCAGGAGGGGAGATAGAAGAACATACCAACAGCGGCACTAAGGGGTGTTGCCTTTACATCGGCGACTGCTGCTTTTGGGGCAGCGACTTTCGGTCCCTTCTTGCCGCCTACTGCTGCTGCATTGACCGAGGCAATTCCCCCCAAAGCAAGGATAAAAAGTAGTGAAATACGCATAGTGATATTGGCTCGGTTGCTGACGGGTGAACTTGTAGTGATAGGTCGCAAGGCAACTGAAGGTAGGTAGATAAAGTAAAGACAGTGTGGAGTTTGTTGGAAGCTGATGTGATGTGATGTGAATGTGAATCTGTTTGAATAATTTACTATCACTGCAGCAAAGTCGATGTACTTATATAATTGCGAGCCTCGATGGTAGAATCCCAAGATCCAACACCGCTCATGAAAGAGATATCCCAAGCAATCCTAACCCCCTCCTTCCCACTCCTCTTCGTTGATCTCTCGTCCTACTCTTTGCTCCATCAACAACTTTGAAGTCTCCGACCCAAGCCAAATAGGCGGAGCAGGAGTGGCTGGCGTAGGGGAGGAAGGTGGGGCAGGGTGAAGCTTCAACCCTACGAAAGTCGCCTTCGGGGTGCCTTCGGGTCCCTTCGAGGTACGCTTTTAGAATGTAGCATGGGTGGTACATTCCAAGATTTAGGTATAGCGTCCTTTTCGTGAGGATGGACCCGGGATAGTGACACGGTACAGGTAACAGGGTAGGGTTTAAGAATCTAATTACGGCTAATTACGATAAAATTAGCTACTATCGCCTCGTACCAAGCACCTGCCTATCTTATTCGTGTTTCTATAGCCTATTAGTCTTTAAAAACAGAGAAGAGGAGGGAATATATTACTACGTTAAATAGATAGAGAAGGAGAAGAAAAAGTAGAAACTTAAAGGTACGCTGAATTAGACTTCATACGCTGTAGCTATAGGTAGACCTCGAAGGGACCTCGAAGGCACCCTGAAGGCGACTTTCGTAGGGCAAGGGAGGGCTCTGAGAGCAAGGTCTAAAGAATTTTCGAGTTGCTCCTTCCTCCTCCATTCCGGGGCTCCAACGGCGCCTATCCAAGCTTAGGTCTTGGAGTTGGAGCTGATCGGATGTTTCACTAACGCGGGAAGCGCCTAGGAGGTTGAGTAGCGAAGAGTCCTTCGTACATACATCCTGCGGCCTCGCCATCTTGCAATTAGGGCTCGGATCCAGATACGTACGTATTGGGCTCGTAATCGTCTGAGCTCGATATTTATTACGTATTCATCTATCCAATATTACGAGCATAACTTTTTATGATAATTTTGTATAATTATATGTATAATGATTACTCTTAAAGGAGAGATTTAGGTATATTTATGTCTATGAAATATTATTGTACACATTTATCATTTATGCATTATATATAGTGTCCTGTGTGTAATAATACTATCCCCCCCCCCTGAATAGTTGTTATTTTGCCACTTTGTCACGAGATTTAAAGCACCCATACTTCTCTGCCCACCACGTACCTAATTAAGGCTCTCTCGGTCAAGCGAACGAATAAACGAGTATATAAAAAACGAAGTAGAATCATTAGTGGAGTGAAGATGAGTCTCGTGATAAAGTGGCAAAATAACAACTATTCAGGGGGGGGGATAGTACCTGTAATCATCTGAAATCGATATTATTATTTTTGTACGTATTCATTACCTTGTTACGCGTATTCGCCGACCCCTGCTTGCAATCGAGCTGCGGAGTGCGTGAAAGGATGGCAGGCAGGCCATGCTATCAACGAGCTGGGAAGTGAGTGATGGTGTTGATATGATTGAAAATTTCCGTTCAACGGATGTGGTACGTGATACAACACGTGTCACACATGACCTCGGCTTCTCCAAATGAGGAAAGTCTCTGCCAAATGTGGGACGCACGAGATGGATCTGAGTTGTGAGTGGTGGGTTGGCATGAGAAGAGTGGCATGTGGAGGCAAGCTAGTCATAAATAGGCAGGATGAAGTTGAAACGCCGCACTGCATGCCGGAGTAATGCGGGCATTTGGCTAGTTTAACTTCTAGAATTACTCAATGCATAAGGTTAACGGCCATCCCCACTTTTCTACATACAAAATTTGTTGGTGCACACCTTGCTTCGCTTATTGACTGGACAAACCACCTTGACCCCTGCGAAAATTAAAGTGTGGCTGTTACGCATTCTAGGAGTTAAAAGCGTTTTGATGGCCTAAGCCTCCCTCGCTGCCGGGCTGCCTGATTGGGGCTGTGCCATCGTGATATTGCGAACTCTTTCTCCTCGGTAGCCTCCTCCTCCATCATCATCTCCATAGCGTCTGAGGATTGCCTCGTGTCGCCCATTACGATCTGACGAAATGCTACCTAACGCTTTATCTCCAAGTGAGTTAGATACTCGCAAGCAGCCAGTCGCAGAAGAATTGAAAGACGAAGCTTGTTGGTATTTCAAACAGATTATATGAATTCGCTAACCTATGCAGGTCACTTCCTGCAACTCCCGCTCGAATTGAGACTCGAAATCTACAAATTCGTGCTTCCAGCTAAGAAACTATTCATCATTTCGGGAACCCGGGACTTCCACGAAGTAGACCTTGCTCTGCTATTCACTTGCAAGCCAATTTACAAAGAGGCTTACCCTGTGTTGTTCTCTGCAAACAATTTCTATATTGGTATGAGCCTACATCTATACTTCTATGATCCTCGCCCATTGCATGATAATGTGGGCGAAGTGACTTTCATGTGGTATTACCCACCAGATGAGGTCCGTAGCAAATGGAACTCAACAAGTGTACGGGACCTCTTTCGGTGTTCCAAAGTTCACACTGTCCATATTGAGCTTGCAATATTCTCAGAGGATGAGGTGTATAATGGATTTCGGCGTAGATACCAAGATGAAGGAGCTAGGGATGCTTTTCTCGAGCACAGTGTTCTGGAAGTTCTTTTGGCGATTCCAGGAGTCCGTGAATTGACGATCTGTTTCTGTGGTGGGGAGCAGACACAGGAATTCGCGGCTTTGGAGGGGTATATGACGGAGCAACTCGCATTGCTCAAATCAAAAGGTTAGTTCTGAACAAAATCTTACAATCAACTACTATTCCAATAATCATACTAATTGTGGGGTAGCTTCATATGTTGTACCCTCAAAAAAGGAGATCTTGTCTATCATAAAGGAAGCTTTTGACGACGAAGATAGCGACACAGGCTCCGATAGAATTCCGGCGTAAGGAGGGAGGACGGTAGGGGAGTTTGGAGTTAGTCTTTGGTTGCGAGGTAGAAGGTGAAAGGGTGACGACAGGGAGGATTCGAGAGTGCCTACTTTGTACAGTACTCTTGGTCTGGGTGGACGGAGGACGAGGGGGGAATCTGTGCAGTTTGAGACCCAGCTATAAGGGACTGGGACTTCTGCCGAGGTGGATGGGGGCTCCAATGTGGAGGAGCGGAGAGGTTGTTGCTTAATGATCCAACCGCCTCCGGACCGTACTTTACCTGGTGAAAGGATTCTGTCTTGAAGGTCGTGCGGGTAGCGAGGGGGTAAGCGGAGCCGGCTCTAGCGATCAGTGGAGTAGCCGAGCGCTACACACCCGCCGCATCGCAGCAGTGCGGCGGTGGCGTTCCCACCCGCTGTAGATTACCCCGCTTCCCCAGCTTCTGCCCTTGCTGCCCGCATTCTCTAGGAGACAGGATTTCTTTCAAAAAGTACGGTCCGGAGACGGTTAGCTTGATGATGGAGTTGGGGGCAAGAAAGGATGTTGATTTAACAACCCGAGTTCGAAATCGTCGAGTATGACTTTACTTTGGATGTTGGAGGGACGTGTTGGGCTGAGATGCATGGCGCTTGTTGAGAGTAAATCATATGTGTTTGCTGATCTGGTTCAAGTTGGACTGTAGAGACTGCTTTTGGTGTTTTTGAAACCAGTTGACTTTTCAGAGCAGCTTGATTTATTATAGCAACTTAATTTTTCAAGTCAACCTGCTTCTTGAAGAGAGTTTGATTCTTTTAAGTTAATCCATTTGTGCAGAGCAGTTTAATTTTTAAACCCAATCAATTTTTCCAACTTTTCAAAAGTCAGGCTTACTTGGAAAATCAGGACAAAAAAAGGCAAAACTTGGTAGACATTAGAAAAAGATATATGAAACTATGGGTGAAATTACATAGTCTTACTCATGTCAGATGATACCCTTACTCTTCAGCAATGCAACGTAGGTATCTCACAAAAATCTCATCCTGTAAAGTTTTGCTTCATTACTCATCTGCTCATATTACACCTACATACTCTGCCTCAAACAGCCAGAATTGGATTAGAAATAAGTATACTCAGCCGCATACCCCGGTATGAAGTTATGCGGACAAGCCACAGAAGGCAAGTAGCTATCCACTATGATGTTCTGCATGGCAAAGTAGTGTTCCCTCATAATGCTGATTTGCCCATCTATGTAAGCAGTGTTATTGGGATCGCCATAGTGCATGGTAAATCCGTCGCTGTGGTTCACATAGGTCTGTTTATCAATTAGTCGACACGTCTGAAGTTAGGACGGAAGACTTACAGAGCAATCAGGTACGTTCCGACCAAACAGACTCCAGAATAGACTTCCTGCCACAATAGGATTGCTAGTGTTCTGCTTTGCTAGAGTGACATCGTAGAAACTCTACAGCGTATGGCCTTCTGCGTCGTTCCTCCATTCAGACCAGTCCAATCAATCTCTCCTACCAGGCATTCGCAATTGTTCTCTCCAAAGCAATGCTCGTCATAGCTAACCGTGATCTCTTCACCAATCTCAATACCCTTAGTAGTTATAATCGCCATCCGGGACGTTCCGGTCGTAGTAAATCGAGCATTCGCTTTGCAGTAGTGATTTACAAAACGCAGTAGGTTAAATGCGTAAGAAGTGACTTTATTTCGAGTCTTTTTTTACAATACTACAGTCGTGCCCCCTTCGATTAAGGTCGTCTTTTTCCTCTTTTGTCAAAATGGCCCATATCCTGCAAAAATACTTGATTTCCTCGCTACGCCAAATAAAAATCCGTGCAATAATTGCCGCCTTATGTATTGTAACTATATATTGATTCGTGCTCGAAATCTCGAAGACGCAATTTGGTGTATAAAACCGAAATCATTCTCGATAGTTGCTATAATATCCTTGTCCTTCGAATAAAGGTTGCCATACAAAAGCACATTAGGTTTTAGCTTGCTAATACTTAATGGCCGCTTTTCATTGGATATTCGAGCCTAGCTTTATTTTGCGCACTTTTGACAGCTTGGCAAACTGAACCCTTTGAATAATCAAGGCTCGAATTCACAAACCAAGTTATATTTCTGGTATTTTATTTGATTAAGCTAGGATCTTAGTTCTTTAGTTTCTATGTTTGGCCTGTAATTTTGCGAGATTTTCCCGCATTAACAATTGAAATTTAAACTTCTTGGAGTTTCCCTTGGCAAGAATGACACTCGTGAAGACATAATCTCCAGGCTCCATCGGAACATGTGCAAAAGAAATGGGCACACTCATTTTTGGAATTTGAAATCGAAACGCGCGGGTTTCCGGCCATTATCTAATACTTCATAAAATATCACTTACAAAACAATGTGTGGGTACCTTACATAAAACGTAAACTTTTCCATGCCCACTGCTTAATCAAAGCCTGTTGCTGCAACTTACTTTTAACAATGCAATTTGAAACTCGGCGCCTGAAGTACGCCGTCGCCTTGAAACCCAAAACGATACACTCACGATCACTAATATTGCTAACTAGCTTCATCATCTTTTGCTCTTCTGCTCGGTTCCTCCTGGCTTTCTATTCTGCTCTCCAAAAATATAAACTCGGTCTGTTTCTTGATCGTGTGGGGATAATTGTCAAACTCAATATCCTCCTTCGTAGATGTGATTGTAGAGGTTGTTTGAGCCTTCGCTTGGCCGGTGAGGTTGAGTGATGGCTCACTTGTTCTGAAATATCCTGTTCGTGATGGATATGGGGGGTTGCTCAAGACTTGAGAATCGTCGGGCGGGTTGAGGCCATACCGAAAATGCTTGTAAATGCTGCGACCGCAAGCTGCGTTTGCGCCGATGATGGCCATGTGAAGTTCGGTACTGAAGGGACTGAAGTTAGCAACTAGAGGAAAGAGATTTTTGAAGTACGCAACACAGGTTGAACTTACTTTGCCCAAATTGCAGCAATACAGTAGTCATCTGCGTTGAAAACATTAGTCTTTTGAAGTGTCCGTTATGTGTGAGGGGGGCCTACAAGTCAAGTCCGAGGTGGCGATACCCAAAGATGATGCTCTGATAGCAGCGCAAGTGGTGGCTCTGGATCCAGTCAGTTGGAGATTACAGCCACAAAGTTGAATATGAAGATAGATCACTTACATCAAACCCAAACTCATCAATCCGCAAACCAAGAACTTGTCTCGAAGAGGAATTCTGACACTGTATAAGACGACAATTGGCAGAAAAGAACATATCAAGTCGGTTAAGATGGAGTAGGCTATTGATCGTCAGGCATGTTTTTGAGACTCTCGGTGGGCTCCACGTACCAACTTGAAGATAAATCGAATAGATTCTGATCTTGGGATTCCAGCATTTGCCGGTCGACAGATTCCAGTATGCTTGAACCGGTGAACATTCGGCGAGTAAAATAATAACAGGCAGCAAGTTGGTTGCAATTAAACCAGCCATCATAATCCACATTGCAACTTTCGTTCTCGGTGTGTCCTTTATCCGCAAGAGAAGGAGGGCAATTGACATCTTGAGAAGACAAATCGATGGAAATAGAATGAGTTGCGTGTACCAGCCTGCCATGACCACCCATATCGTATCTTCGTCGCTGAGATACCAAACATGCCTGCCATTGCCGTGAAAGACACTTGCTATCTGTATTCCCGTTCGCACTAGTGTAAAAAGAGTCGTTGGGACCATAAGGTAATCATCCCAACCTAACTGGCGATGAGCTCTTCGAACCCAACATCTCAAAAATGTCGCCGTAAATGAGAGGACTGTGAGGATGCATGTGAGAATGAGGAATAATGGGCCTTTATCGACATCAGGCGGGAGTGGATTTGGGGGAATAGTGGTCATAATTAGGACGCGGTTGACTTCGTCGACTTGAAGAATATTAAAGAGGAGTACTCCAGAGCCTAGATGTAATCTTACCTATGTACCATATATCCCGTCCCTCCTCTGGGGCAAATGATAGGGCCTGGTGAAGCCACCAGGAAGCGATGATCCCTGCTGAGATTGATTTTTTGTGTCTCATGCAAACGTGCCCTTCCCAGCGCATAGCCGGCACGACAAGCAAGCTTCACAGGTTGAGATGCCGAAGTTTGAATGTTTCAAAGCATGGAGGCTCGTACCCGGTAACAACTGCCGAATGAGTTCAAACCTTCGCTAGATATGAGCGGGTTCATCTTCTGATCAGGAAGTTTGGGGGACAATGTTCTTGGAGACTTTTTGAAATACCCCGAAAACGTATAGATTCTCGTCAATTCAAGGGATTTGTTTCCACAATAGCGAATTTTAAGCTGTCAAAATTGCAACATATAAGCCTTTGATATAATAAGAGCTTAGGTGTCTCCGTGGGGGTTAGATGTGTACGCAATCCACTCGCCATCGAATAATTTCGTATGAAAGACCCAAAAATTACCAAATTATCAAGGCAATTTTAAATAGTCCCCAAAATAATAATACCGTATCACAAATTAAAATTCGCCACTGTTGGAGAGAAATTCCTTCTGACCGACAATTTTCATTTTCGCAGCACAGTAAAATCGATTGAGGACTTGAAAAAGGTTAAAATTTTTACAAATGAATTCTGAGAATTCAGTGAGTGATCTTATACACGAGCCTGGCTGCGTCAACTCTCAGTGGACGCGACTTCATTCAGACGAATGGACTCAATGGAGTTCAAGCTATATCATGGAACTTATAGCTCTCCCTCTGAGAAAGTTGAATCTCTCTCCTAAGTAAGCTCGGAATTCTGGTTCCCATCCCTTTGTTTGTTATTTGTAGAATCATTCTTCACCTCCATTTACTACCTCCAAAGAATCATGATTTTCTGTCGGCCCTTGAATACAAATGACTAACTTTCTATCGGCAGATTTGAGGAGAAGGCGTCGCGTATCGACTCGTATCAACTCGTATCGACTCGTATCGACTCGTAACGCTGAAACCTTGCCGAAGAAAAAATAGGGGGCTACCCCACAATTAACGTCTCCTAGGTTCGGATGGTGAACCGTTCTGGCGACCAAGCCGAGTAGCTTACCATTTAGCCGAGCGATTTCAGAGGGTTTGCTGCCCAGCATTTCCGCATTGCTCAGCTCGTAAAATTGTCCGAGACGAAATGAAAAAAGTCGAAGCCCTACTTATCTCTGGCTAAAGGCACGACAAAAATCACGCTCATTCTGTAAGCCGTCATCTTTCTCAAACTACTGTATTTATTCTCGGAATTGAAGACGTCCCGAATCTCGATATAAAAAAAGGTACGGTCCGCTCCTTTTCAACCCATAGGGCCCCGAAACTGGTAGTAAATGAGCCACAGTATGGCCGGGTCCCGCACTGTGGCGGGAGAGCACCGAAGCCATCCCGGTGGCGCTGTCAACCCCGCCAGACGTGGGTTCTAACGTCCGGAGCAACACCTTAGAACCCCTACGGAAGGGTTCGTCCTTCCGTCGGGAAACTTGAGCTCTTTGAGAAAATTAAGACCTGTCAATTTGGTTGAGGCTAACGCGGAGAAAATGAAAGCCAGGGCAACCACGTTGCTGGAAGGGCCACACTCTTATACCACGTTCGAGAAAAGCCTCTAAAATTTTCTACATGCATCTATTACAACAATGCTGGTGGCATCAGTCCAGAATTCATTCACTTCAGTCAAAATAAACCCGGTCACTTTGTTAGATATATTTCAACTCAACTTTGTTTAATTGTTGGCTTGTCCCTGCCTGGATATTCTTCTCCAACCCTGGACGGAGCGGCGCGAAAACCTAGCTTCAATGATCAAAAAAGTGGGGTTCCAATTTATCGAATCCCAAGGGTAAGCATGACGATCACGTTGACAGCATGCACTCTTATATCTGTCTTGAGGCATGCCCCTCCTTTGATCTACAGGATTCATCGACAAACTCAATACCACTATTGTGTGGCTGTTCATGATGACTCAATTATTTCATCCCGCTACTCGCGCGATGACTTCTGCCCTGAGTCTCCTTGTCCTTCTCTTATTATGCGACTCGACACAAGCTATAACTGCGAACTCTAGCTATGATTTTGTAGGTTAATCCGAGTTTCCAAAATTCAATTGCTAGAAACTGACCTCAAATTTGCTAATAGATTGTCGTTGGGGGAGGAACTGCTGGTCTCGCCGTTGCTTCACGCCTGAGCCAAGGCCTCCCGGGAAAATCAATTCTAGTGATAGAAGCTGGACCTGATGCGCCAGATGAACCAAAAATCAATGTCCCCGGCATGAAAGGCTCAACCCTTGGGACAAGTTATGATTGGAATTTCACGACAGTTCCCCAGCCAAATGCCGGAAACCGAAAGTGGGGTCAAAACCGTGGAAAAGTCTTGGGTGGAAGTTCAGCACTTAACCTCATGACCTGGGATCGCTCCAGTGTATATGAGTACGACATTTGGGAAACTCTTGGAAACTCTGGTTGGAATTGGCAGTCAATGATTGCGGCTATGTTGAAAGTTGAAACATTCTTCCATTCAAGCAACTACGGAACAGCTGGGGTTGGCTCAACAGGTCCAATTCAAACGCTCATCAACAGATTCGTTCCTACGCATCAAAATTATTGGATTCCCGTTATGGAAGCATTGGGAATTAAGAACAATCTGAATTCACTGGGTGGAAATCCATTGGGCGTGATGTTCCAACCTTCCAATATTCGAAATAGCGACTACAAGCGTTCATACGCTGCTCACAACCCCGGATATCCCTCAGTCGCCAGTTCAAACCTCGAAATTTTGACTAGCACCCGAGTTAAGAAAGTGAACTTTGTGCAATGTCGAGGAAATCTTGTTGCCACAGGTGTCACTCTGGAGGACAATACAACAATTGCAGCGACCGGGGAGGTCATTCTCTCTTCGGGGTCTCTACAAAGTCCTGGTCTTCTCGAGCTCTCTGGTATTGGGAACTCTAGCATTCTCACCGCTAATGGTATTCCAACGCTTTTGGATCTTCCCGGTGTTGGGGAGAATCTGCAGGACCACATTAGAATTCAGAGTTCATATCAACTACACTCAAACTACACTTCATTCGATATTCTGAGATTCAACGCCACATTTGCCGCAGACCAATTGGCTTTGTGGAATTCAAATAATGTCTCTATGTACGACTACACTGGTAGCGGATATTCCTTCTTGACCTGGGACCAAATTGTCAGCAATGACTCCGCTTTGCTAAGTCTCGCAAAAACAGCTGCGGTAAACCCTCTCACCTCCTCACCTGCCGAAAAGACCAGGGCGAAAGTCCTTCTTGATTACCTCGAGAATAAATCCAATGTCGTCCCACAACTAGAAATCGTATTTTCCGACGGCTATACTGGTGTCAAAGGCTACCCCGCTGTAGGCAACCCACTTCGAGGCGCGGAGTACTTCACACTCATCGCTGCCGTCCAACATCCTTTCAGCATCGGTTCCGTGCACATCAATTCCTCCATCGACACAGCACCACTCATCAACCCCAACTACTTCTCTCACGAGTACGACATCCAAGCTATTGTCACCGCAGCCAAGTTCCTCCGTAAGATCGCAAACACCGCTCCCCTGAGTCAAGCCTGGTCTGTGGAATACGAACCTGGCCTTGATGTGGTTGGCAACGGAACAGACGCTGATGCTCAATGGAGGGATTACGCTATCAACAATACTTTGACCATCTATCATCCTGTTGGCACTTGTGCCATGCTTCCAAGAAGCCAACATGGTGTTGTGGATTCTAGTCTCACAGTGTACGGTACACAAAACGTTCGTGTTGTTGATGCGAGTGTGATTCCGATTCTTGTATCTGCACATATTCAAACCGCTGTATATGGGATTGCTGAGAGAGCAGCTGCCATGATTATTTCCGCTTGGGAATAAGTAAGTCTTTACGAATGGAGGTTAACCATGAAAATCGGATGAGATGCCTGTGTGTTCTGTCCTGGGAAGGGCGATTCGTTTCAAGTGTATATATTGATACCCCAAAAGTTCTGCACGAGTATTGTACATATGCCACTTATGAATATAATCGATAACAAAGCTTGAAGTGGCTCTGCTTCCACCCTCCGTAGTTTACCTGCGCCACAAAACCAACATCTGAACGTAAAATAAAATAAAATTCTTGCTTACGTTAGGAATCTCAAGTGTGTGGAAGAATACTCAGCTTACTCGAGTCGTGAATCGCGATTCGAGTAGTTCGAGTTGAGTGGAGTAGAATCTGAGTCATGATTATTTTTTTTTACCTTGAGTAGAGTACCTGGTTCCTGGTTTCTTAAGTTACTCAAGTTCCTCGAGTTCCTCGAACAGGGGCAGTGTAGGAGGTGCCCTATTCTCTTGATATATTGAGTTCAACACTCCTCAATCATGAGTTTGGCGAAGGGTATGCTAAAACACTATTATACCACTCTTGTTCATCACCTCCTAGCTCCCTAAGCAACCTATTAAGCCTCGCAAGAATGTCAAACTGAATCCTTTTCCGATCCTCAATTTTAAAATTCTGGAAATCTTCGCCAGAATCATAAGAACTGTTGTCGTGGTCGTTACTAGAGCCCTTTGATCCACGCACTCCAAAGACGCGGCGAACAACTCTTAGGGCCGAGTAACACCGTCTCGCAGTCCGAACCCCATTGTGCATAGTGTAGCCTTCCCCGCAACACGCGTTTGGGTTCGCGTTGTGGAGAATAAGTAGCTCGAGCATGCGGCCCCATTTCTCGATTTCTTTTCTCCCACTCCGTCGACCGAATGCTGATCCGTATTGAAGCAAGTAAGTTAAAACGTTTTGCCAAGGGGTCCGTCCATTGAAGATTTCGTTCGGATTTGCACCATGATTTAGAAGCGTCTCAACCATGTCCGTACTCGTGAAGTCGCGCCCGGGTCGGTCGTCATCTACGTATAGAGGATAATCAAGGAACGGGCGACCAGCTTTAGAAGGGAGTTCTTGGTGATGGGTGCCAGCCAATTTTGATTGGACATAAAGGAGTAAACCATGTTGTATGGCAAAAGACAAGAAACAAGTATGAAAGGGGCAACGACGGAAGGCATAGTATGGGATTAAATCAGACCAGTGCGACTCCTTGTAGGGTACCATCTCGCTGAATGGCGTAAAGGGTTGGATATCCAGGCCCTCTTCCATCAAAACAATGCGGCTGAAATCGTAAACACTGGGGAAGATAACGTCGATGTGGAATTTCAATGCTCTATCTAGCTGATCGAGCAAGGTGGTTTGGGATTCTCTAGTGGATCTTTCCGTTAACCGTGCGAAATGCATGGCGCCGTGGACTAGTGACCATAACACTTTGAGCTGCGAATGTGGTGCTTGAGCGCCAGCTGGGACGCCCTTCTTCCAGGATTTGAGCTGCAATATGTAAGAACTAAGGAGGCTTAGATTTACATTAAATCCGGTATTTGCTGTTTGAGCTAAGATGCTGCCCCAGATACTGGGGTGGCCGATGAATTCTCTGGCGGTTTTGTGGATGAATTGAACTCTTGGACCTCTTCTGTCGATTTCGAGCAGACCCAAGCAACGGCTTCGCAAGCGGAGATCGATCTCTCTTAGTATCTTAGCGGTGTCTAGAGGTTGTATTGGCGCCTTTATCGCATCCGACGGGGTGTTTATAGTGGCCAAAAATAAAGTGATCGGGTGTAAATAGACTAAATAGAAAGAAGTTTTGGCGGCCGCACTGGATGTGCTGAAGCCATGAACAAGTTGAAATAATTTCGAGGCCTCCGTTCGGTACTGGGGATCTATGTTCTTCCACATATAGCTAAACAAGCTGTGAAGATCTCGAGGCAGCGCTCCGAGCCGGTTTCGCAGTTCCCGAATTCCATCGTAGTTCCGAAGTCCCTCCAGAAGAGATTGGACAACCAGCTTCACCCATAAAAACACACCGTCTGCAGATTCGACTACTCCACTTACTAGATCTGACACTCCTTTCTAATCAGTCTCTGTAAGCTCTTGAATCCTCTGGTGTGTTGTAATTTTGTCCTCGACGAAAGCAGTAATATCCGCAGCTGTTAGGTCTTGAAGTCGGAGTTGAGCATTCTGTTTGAAAGCTTCTTCGAAAGTCGGCAAGGGACGACTGGACAAAAGTAACTTGACTCCCGAAATATTCGAAATTGTTTGAAAGTACTCTGCAAGCTCGGACATTTCGGATCCGTCAGCGTCGTATTCATCAAGTCCGTCAATGAGAAGGAAGAGATTCATTTTTTCCCCTGATTCTCGGAGAGCTAAATTGAAAGCTCTCTTCACCTCGGAGTAACTTGGAAAGTCCCCGAAATCGAAGTCCTCGTTATCAAATGCACTAGAAAATGTAACAGATACTAGTTGGGGCTGACGGCTTAAGATCTGGTAAAGCAAAGATTGGAGAAGGCCTTTTCGAGATTTTTGCATCGCTGTTCCAGTATTCCAAAAGTAATAAGAAGCCTTCACGACAGGCAATCCATTCCTCTCAGCCCAGATATCCAAAACTTGATGGGTTCGAACCTCATCATCCACAAACTTCATCAATGTCGATTTTCCAGATCCGGCTTTCCCATTAACCCAGTATATCCCAGTGCCATTTTGCAACCATTCCAAGAAATTATCCCACGGTTTATTATAGCATTCGGCGTGTTGGTAAAGCCACTCAAAAGTCTTCTTGTGCGCTTCGGCGATATCTTCATGTCGATCCCTTCTTTGCCTGAAGTCGAGCAAATTCAAGATTTTCCGTTGGACATTGCGTGGATCTGGTTCCATGTCCCACCTGTTGGTTTGTCTAGATGGAATAAAGACGCTAGAAAGAACGGGTTTATCTTGAATTGTTGTAAGCACTTCCTCATGGCGCTGTACTGCTGTTTCCTCATGGTGATCGTGCCGAAGTGAAAGGCTTGCGGTTTGGTGATCGATTTTAGCCTGCAAACTGATTCCATTGGCAATAATTGTTTCCATAATCTTCTTGGTGTTATTATCGAATAAACGCCATTGCGCATCGTCTCTGAAAGATGAAAAATCTAGTTCAGTTTTGATTTGAACTAGAATCCGAAATTGAATCTGCTCCCGGATTGATTCCAACCTCTTCGCCGAGGCTTCGATTTTGTTGCGTTTCCAAGCTGTTTTAGTCGCTTTCCGAAAACTTTCGAGTCTCCCCGGGTTTGGGCCCGCATTCACACTATCCAGCAGAAGAACGAGTTCGTCCGCGATGAGAATACTTTCGTTTGCTAACTGATGAAGCTCTGTATTCTCTTCTGTGAGAGCACCTGAGGAATTCAAGGAAGTTGTGAGTTTTGAGTTCAATGACTTGAGGTCAGTAGCAGCGGATTGAAGGTCCGCATGTTGAAGGGTCGTTCTAGCCTTATGAATTTCGGTGGCGGCAATCACCAGCTTTGAGCTGAAGTCGATAACCTGGAGGATATTAGAAGCCACCCCGAGGACAGCTAGGGCCTCCATTTTTAAGGAAAACGCAATGATGAGGAGCTACAAAAAGTTATTGTTTAGTTGAAAGCAATCGCCTGGTTTTCAGAGTAGCACCAGGAGAGAAAGAACACAGCCTCACAGAGCCTTGCACAATTCTGCCTTGTCGCTGCAAGTTAAGGCCTTCCCGCATCTCATCAATTAACCGAACGAATAGATCATGAAAATACGCAGTAAATACTTACCACTGCAAGAAAATCGAAATCGAAATTACTCTCTAAAAAGTAGGCTTGAAGTCCTCATCGATGTCCAGATTTATTTCAAGAGGGTAAATTTTGGACCTCTTGTTTTTAAACCCCACTTGGGGCAAGAAGAGTGGGAGGGGACAATGCAATAAGAGCTTATTGCGCTCTAACATAAGAGACTTCGAAGCTAGAGATTTGCAGAAAAAATGCTCGTGGAAAATCACTTTGTAGACTTTTCAATTTTGTCTCTTGATCCAGGCCATCTATCACCCTCTAAAAAGCCCAGACAGGTATGCACGATATTCACTGATCTTCCTCCGCCCAAACGCCAGATATAGCAGCCAGCTAAAAGCACATTGCCACAAAAGTCAATCTATACCGCATCATAGATGATGCATATCTTATGACTTTGGTTCATCCAGTGATCAGTTAGTTCAGGTCCACTTTTGTACCGCAGTTCCACCTCTCTTGAACTCTGCTACATCGCTCAATGCCAAGGATTTATCCGTATGGTCTTTGTTAGGGAATGTAGTAGCTAGAACCCATGGTCGCTCACTGCTTCCAGGATAGGCTCTCTCGATGAAACCATATACATCGCCGATAGTGTGGGTGGTGTTAAATCTGGCTGGCAGTCGCGTTCCGTTCGCGAGTTGAATTCTCAACGAAACCGTGGGTTGTGAGGAGTCAACTTCAGGCTCTGGCACGGAAGTACTGCTCGATGGTGCAGCAGTAGTAGGGGCTGGTGTCGCGGTAGTTGTTGATGAGGAGGATGCTGCGGGTGTTGGACTTCCTAACCTGTGACCACCACCGGAGAAAGGCTTGTAGACTTTAGGAGGGGCTTTGTAATTCTCTTCATGCTTCATAAGCTGGACATCGACTGGTTGGTCTGGGCGAACACCCATCAAATGAAGAGGGGCACGACCTTGGCGAATCATTTGAAGATCGGGAGCATTTTGGGGATCATCGAACCGGCGAAGGGGCCCATCCTCAACACTGAATCCGTCCTCCCATAGATGTAAAGTACGGGTTTGCGGTGGTTCTCGCTCTGGCGCTGAAGGGTTGGGATCTGGAATTATTTGTGAAGGAGTGTCGTCGCCACCGAGAGTTTGGCCTGAGCCGCGAAATCGAGATGCAGGAGCAGAAGATGGTTCTCCACCAGGTCTTGAAGCGTTTCTGGGAGGTTTTAGCAGATGTCACAAAATCAAGAGGCAGAGAGATTTACGCCTTGGCCTTCTTCAAGATATCATTCACAACCTTTCGTGGATCATTTCGATTGGAGTTTGGATCTTGAACAGCAAGTCCAGACTTTTCACCACCTGCAAACAGATCCCTCGGTTGCTTTTCTGGTTCGAAATCAGAGTCATCAGAATCATCATCGTCGTCGTGAGCATGCCCATGACCAGAAGAGCCTTGATTCAGCGAACCCAATGTTGCGATACCTCCTCTTCTTGGTGGAGCGGCAGATCTTGAACTTGAGCCGACTGTCGGAATAGCTTCTGGGGCAGGTCGGCCATCTAATGTTCGTGGGCCTGTATATGCTTCTGCTTCCTGTGGATCATCTTCCCCACCTTCTTGTGCACCCGATATGCCTTCTTCTTGCGCCGTGAAGTATTCGGCAGCTGCGCCAGATAAATCCCACCGATTCGCAGAGAGATACTGTTGTGCCTGGAGGATGGGTTGTCAGCAACGCCTCAAGGAAACATGTAGGTGGAAGGTGAGAAGCTTGAACTTACATCTGATGGCGAGGCGCCGGTGAGCTCGCAGAACTCTGTGATGAGTTCATCATGACTTGTACTGTCTGCCATGGTAATGTAGGTTTATTGAGGCACTCTTAATATGTGAGTCGGGAAAATTTTTGTGCGGGAGGGTGAGGTTGGAGGTGAAATGGAGAATCCAAGGTGTTTGGAAATCGACAAGGCGCGGAGGCAGCTCTTGGAGCGTCACCAAAGCCCCTCGCCAAGCCACTTCGGGCATAGAGCTTCACCAGTATCCGTGGACCTCGCTCTCGGAACTTTCCGTCAATATCAAAAGCTTCAAACCCGAACCTTTCTTGGAACAACAACATTTTCCTTCTCACATCCAATTTTTTCGCGGCTGCACAACTGTTCGCCTCTACAAAGGCTTGCAGACGCCCGCCATGTCGGCCGACGACCGTGTCAATGCAATGACCGAATCCTCAATGACCATTCCTTCCGACTCTGAGCAATATTCCGGCAACGATGAACTCTCCCCCTCACCTCCTTCATCCTCCAGCTCGCCGCCAATGATTCTATATAAGCCTCCTACGTTTTGGGGATTAATGCGAGGGGCAGCCATCAACCTTTTCCTGCCATTCGTCAATGGACTTATGTTGGGATTTGGGGAATTATTCGCCCACGAAATTGCTTTCAGGCTGGGATGGAGCGGCACAAAGGTATGGCAGTCCGTTCCTTCTTATTTACGTTGCAATTGACTAGCAACTGCCCTTGTTTCTTGATTTTCCCCTAACACAGTTGTCGCGTATCCATTCAAGAACGAAAGCTGGTATATTTCCAATGGCTAATGGTCATTTCTAGGTCTTCCCCAGTGGACGAAGATCGCATGCTATTGGACCTGGTATCGAAGTTCGAGATGATCCTTTGGAGCGAAGGAGGAGGGAAGGTCAACTAGATGACTTGACGAGCTTGGAATGAGGAGATGGAGAAATGACATTGCACATAAAAGGGCGTTCTGGCGTACGGCAGCATACAACCATTAAATCTCAATCCAATTCTGCCTTGGGGCAAAATTGCACATATAAAACTACTTTTCGGTGAGGCCCAGAGCGCTACGCGGAATGAGGCCGAGATGGAAGACTCGATTTAGATGTACCGTAGACGACCTGGCGAGAAGATTATCACCGCAGCAGAAGCAAGATAGACACTACCGTACGAATTGTTTTTTCTCTAGATTTCTCTGGTGTCTTGCAAGCCACAAGAAGGTGTGATCTGTGTCATAGTGGCCGAAAAATGCATTCTTATCGCCGAAATGCTTTTATGCAGCTGGTCCTCGAGTAATGACGCTAGTATAATTTATGCGCGCCGACGCGATTGTGCATCCTGAAATATTTTGCGATCAGCCATTTCAAGGTCTCAACCACACAACATGATCCCCAGCAGAGGGCTTCGCTGGTCAGGCCAGCACATTGGGGTTGCTCGGCGGGGGATAGAGGCTTTCTCAGTGCGACAAGTGAGCTGTCCTTTGCTATTACCGCGAACTTCATCGCTGACTCCTTAGTTTTCTTCAACTGTACAACATGAGCCGATTAAAGGCAATCCACTCCTTGCGCAAAAGCGCGCCTCAATTCGCTCGACGTTTTTAATTCCTAGATCAAATATCTTAATACGAACCTCCGCCGCCTCTCGATTTGCATCCACAACCCCTCTTCCTCCGACCACTCCAGCAGCTGTTACCGGGGCTTCCGCCCCCAGTGCATCTCTACCCAATGCAGCCGGCTCTGCTGGAGCCTCTCCCTCTGCTACGACCTCCGCTACCGAATTCGTTACTCCCCTTGACGATGCAACGGACTTCACGACCGATGCCCTCTCCAGTATACCCGAACAGATCGGATATCTCAAGGGTCTGGGTCTTGATTATGGGTACGGGCCAACGGCCGTGATGGAGTTTGTAATGGAGCACATCCACGTCTATGCAGGAACTCCTTGGTGGGCTACGATTGCTCTTACTGCGATATTCGTTCGAGTTGTATTGTTCAAGGTCTATGTCAACTCCGCAGAAAATGCCACTAGGATGAATGCAATCTCACCGGTTACGAAACCATTGATGGAGAAAATGAGGCAAGCTCAGGCGGTGGGCGATACAGAAGGTCTGATGCGTTTTAAAAACGAGGTTCAGATGATAAACAAGAGGGCAGGAGTCAGCTATATGGCAGCTTTTGCGCCATTGGGTCAAGGCTTTGCTGCCTATGGTACATTTGTTCTGTTAAGAGCCATGGCCAAACTACCTGTTCCTGGCCTGCAAACCGGCGGCCTTCTTTGGTTTTACGACCTGACGATTCCGGATCCTTATTTTATCCTCCCAATTGCAACCGCCGCTTCTCTGCATTGGTTGTTACGTGTAAGAATCCCAATTACCCATACATCGAAGTGCAATTTACTTACAACATTGTAGAGAGGTGGTGAAATGGGAACCTCAACCATGAGTCCAGAAGTGCAAAAAGCTCTGATCTGGGGTTTTCCGGCGATATCACTGGCTTTCACCTGGTGGTTCCCAGCAGCCGTCCAAGTATCATTTTTCGTCGCTGGTATCATATCCTTCGCACAAGCATCAGCTATGAAACAACCATGGTTCAGATCCTTCTTCAAGATGACCCCTCTCCCGACAAAGCCAACCGACAACTCTCCCTACAAAGGCTCCATGAAAATAGCGTCTCCAAGTCCAGTCTTATCACAAGCTGAACTCAATTCCCGCTTCGAAAGCACCTCTTCAAGCTTCCCAAGGCCTCCCGGATCCGGAGTCCGGAAGCTATTGAACTCAGCCATGAAGCCACTAGAGAAGCCACTGGCGGAAATTAAAGAAAGCACATCAGGGATAGTAAACATGGCAAACGAGAGACTAGATGCCCGACGCGAGAAAAGTGAGAAAGCCGAAGCAACGCGATATGAGGAGAAACGCCAACGGGAGTTGAAGAAAGTGCAGTTTTTGAGAGAACAACAAGAGAGGGAAGACCGAAAGGTAAAAAAGTTGTTGAAGAAGAGTAAGCCTGTGTAAATCACGGTGTCTTCTTGCATGTACGAAGATGGGGCCAAACTTTCTTGTAGTATATTTTGTACAGCAGCATATTTGCATAGGAAAGAGAACTAGGCTGGAAAAATGTTCGAAAGGAAATGACGCCTCTTTAATATCTCCGCGTAGGACGGTCTCGTTACTATATCGCACTCCAGGTAAGTGCAATGCTTCTCGAGTGTCGTGCCTGCCTCTTACTCTTCCGGTCTTGTTAAATATCCCTAGATATCGACGTCACATCCTTGTGCAATACTTGAACCTCATTATCAAAACGCTCACTTTCTGACTTCCTTTCTTGAAAGGATCGATTCGTGAGAAATTCGGTTGCTTTCTCACCACACACAACCTCGCAGTGTTGCGCTCAATTGGTTGGTCTACCACCCAATAAGAGCAACCTCAGAATCTCTCCGAGGATGCATGCAAAGTTGCAACGCCTCAACAAGGCTGCATATCGATCGATGCTCTCCCAGCTCATGACATTACCAAGAGCCTTGCAACTCCGCAGTCTGTACTTCATCAAGACTTTGCTCCTCGCCAGCAAGTGTACCGGTACTACGCAAGCATGTCGGTTCAACAGCAGAGCTCCATTCCAGACGCTCATAGGCCTGCTCCAGTATGGGAAGCCGCAGGGGTTGATCTCGTTCTAGATAGACACGTTTTCCAGCACTATGAGACATCTAAATCTCTGCGACTTTCGAGCGAAACATGCAAGCTCTGCTGTAGAATCTATTTCTTTGCGGCCGAACAGGCCCTTGGTCCTGTGATCCCCAAGTGGGTGGTTGTACAAGCTAGTGCCTCGGAGGTGTACTTAATGCCTCCCCAAAAGTTGGGAGATTTGCACAATTCCGACTTTCCGGAATATCAGCCACGTCTTCTTCCCAGTGTTTTCTCTTGTCTTAAAGAGGCTGGGCCGCCGCCCGAAGAACTCATCTTGAGTCCTTGGGCAAAAACGACATTTAATAGTTCCTCGTTTGGTCCCCTACTTAAGAATGGACTCGCTCCGGAGCCGTGTACGGGTGTGTCTTTCCACATTATAGAGAATTGGATGGCCGATTGCTGTCAGAAATACCCGGCTTGCAAACGCTATGAACCAAGCAAACTCCCGACACGGGTCATCGATGTCGGCAGCCAGGATCGAGACCCATCTCTGTATATTTCAAAGGGCGAATTGGAACCCTATTTCACTTTGAGTCATTGTTGGGGACGGAAATTTTCTCTCCAATTAAAAAGTCACAACTAAGCATCACTACAGCAAGGCATCCCATTGGGAATGTTTCCGAAAACCTTTCAGGATGCGATAGTCGTTACAAGTCAATTGGGTGTCCGGTATTTATGGATTGACGTTCTGTGCATTATACAGGATAATGCGGCGGACTGGGAAGCCGAAGCTGCTGCTATGGCGGACATCTACGAAGGGGCTTTATTGGGTATTTGCGCATTGAGATCTCCTAATAGCGAAACTGGTTTCCTGTATCCCAGGACGGATGACAGCATTCACTTCTCGGCCGAAGATGAAAATGGACAGCAGGAAAACCTATACGTTAAGTTTTCGGTATCTGATGGTATATTGCACGAAAGCCTTGAGGATACGTGGGATGACCAGGGAATTCTTCAACAGCGCGGTTGGACTCTTCAGGAGAGGGTTCTAAGTCGAGCGAATCTGATGTTCCGGCACCAGAACCAGGATGAGGCGTGATGTAGGAATATCGCTCGTTTCGAATATTGGAAACGGGAAAAGCTTGGCCATCTGAACCTCGTTTGAAGGGTATAGGCCATTCTCCCATGAGACATGAACTGCCAAGATACCCGATCTTTCCTCCTATCGATGACTGCGAGCCACAAAAGCCCCTTATACAATGGTACCGTTTGGTTGTAAAGTACTCACACCGCAAACTCTCATTTCCGAAGGACAAACTCCAGGCAATAAAAGGATTGGCAGCTTCTCTAGGAAAAGAGGTCAAGGGTCAGTTTGTTGCCGGGCTGTGGTCAAATAATATACACCGTGGACTCCTCTAGAAGGCAGGCGATTCTTTCTAAAAGCCATTGCCTCGAGCTCCCTCGTGGAGTTGGGCCATTCATGATGCCAGTATCGCTTTCCTACACCCTTTGCATATCATGGTTCCTCACTTCGAATTTTCAGCGACTTCTTTACAGCAATTATTACTTCCGCGGCATAACGAATCTCCAAATATACGTAACACAAGAACCTACCATACGCGCTCAACCTCAAACATAAGGCTTCACCTGCTCCTCAGTCCACTCCCAGAACCGCAAACCGGTCCCATTCCCACCCTCCTCCCTTGCCTTCGTCGCGCCAACCAAATCCTCACGAATCGGCAGAAACCTCCCAAAAGGAACAACTACAATCACAGTTAGCCATTTTACATCCCATATAATGTCACCATTTATCTCATATGGAAAAACTTACTCCAATCGCCACTCCTCTCAATCGTCACCTCCCCGGACAACCCCGCAAACAACTCCGTATATGCCCCAAACACAGGCTTATAATCTATCAACCCCTTCTGGAACGCAAACAACTTCCCAGAAGTCCTGGCGAGATCACTACTCAAATTCCCCGGGTTCAACGCACAACTAATAATACTATCTTTCCTATACCTTTTCGCGAACTCCACAGCGTGAAAATAATTCCCCGTCTTGCTAGTGGCGTATTTATAACTCGCAGACTTGTCCACACGATAATCCAAATTATTCAAGTCAATGCCGGTTCCCTTCAGGCTCATGATCTCGGTCGCGGAAGAAGCCACCCAGATTACACGGATGGTGTTCGGGGGTTCGACTTTAGCTGTAGAGATCAAAACCGGTGTGAGAAGTTTCGTGAAAAGGAAAGTGCCGATGTTATTCACGCCAAGAGTGAGTTCGTAACCTTGTGCTGTCTTTGAGCCTTGAGGTGGCATCATGACACCTGCGTTGTTGAAAAGAACATGGAGGCGTTTTTCCTAGGACAAGAATTCCGTGACGGAGGCTTTGATAGTTGTTAGGTCGCTGAGGTCGAGAGGGAGGAAGACGAGTTTGCCGCTGGAGCGTGGGTGTGCTGCTATGATGCCTTCGATTGCTTTTTCGGATTTGGGACGGGAGCGGGCGGCGATGTAGACGGTTGCGTTTTTGGAATAGAGGAGTTGGGCGAGACATTTTCCAACACCGGTGTTGGAGCCTGTTACGATGTAGACCTATGAGAGGGGACGGTTAAGTGAGTTACTGGAAGGGAGAGGAGTGGGGGTGTGAGAGGTAGAAGTTAGTGGTGAAGGAACTTACTTTTCCTTCAAGGCTGGGAAGGTCTTCCTCAGTGAAGCTAGGTTTTGGCGGGAAAATTTGCGTCCAAACGCTGTGGAGTGAAAGACCGTTGCCCATAGTTGCGTCTTGAGAAGGACTGATTCAAACAGAAATGTAGATTTTGAAGTGAGTCAAACACGTTTTCGAGTAGGACATAGAAAAGTTAAGGTACTGATGAGAATAGCACTGAAACGAACGGACCAAAGATCGAAACAAGAGAGATACTGACTTTTCTCCATACTTATATACAACTACCTTGAAAATCAACTGCTTTTACCAATACAAATGGATAACGGAACACATCGGCTTTCATGGGTAGCTAGGCACGGTACTCAGGGGTTAGTACCCACAATTCAAAGCACAGCCAATCACCCACCAGATGATCCGAGCTCGCCAACCAGAAAACTCAAGTAAGAGCCTTGCCGAAAAGCGTCGGCGATATCATTTCTAGCAGAGTTACCACTTCTAGAATTCGCTCTAGCTAGAAATCACCCACATAGAAATTCGTTAGCGATGAGGGGATGTTCAGCGAGGTAAGCAAGCAAGGATGATGGCCCCTGCCATTCTCAAAATTGCCTATTTTGGGTTGTAAGCTAGCCACTTACGGATCCTGGCGTGACAAGCACTTCCAGTCTTCCACTGACGAACACATCTCATCCAGAAATCTTTCCGTTTCTTAATCAAAAATTTCCAACTCTGTTTTTTCCTCTTTCAGAAGACATTGTAGCCGGATATCTCAGTTTTCTGTCGGAACTTTCTTATTTCCATTCTCCGAAATTTGACAACAGATTGACAGGGTTCTCTAAACAGAGGGGGGGCGAAACCGATGCAAGCAGTTGTAAAAGGCACTATGACCAGCTCAATCGAGGTAGTCAAAGACCAGAACGGGTATTTTCGTGACACTAGAGGGAGGCCACTGGTCGTTATATTTAACGGCAAAGATAAAAACCCGGACGAAATCTCGTGGCAAGAGCCCATTATTGGGCCACAAACACTTGGGCCCGCAGGAGGTAAGAGTGCCAAGACACGGCTAGCAGGAAAATCCTGACGTATGTGGTGCAGATACTATCCTTCAAGTGTCCAAAAAAGGAAAAAATGATATGAAACCTCTGAAATTCCGCAACTCGTCACACCCGGTGAAAAAGGCGAAGCGGGTGGTACGAACTCGTGTCGACCAGGATCCTCAACAACAAAAATCGAAACAGAAAGGACTTATCGGTGAATCTCATAGCACAACATCCATTCTTGTTCGAAAACCGCCTCGATACAATGATTCCACTTCGCGAAAGTCCACACCACAGGTGTGGATACCCCGGCAACCGCTCTCCTTTTCAGGCTCATTTACGTCGTTTCCTATCCAAATGGAGCCGTATATGCACACCCTTGTTTATAGATGTACGTGTAACAACCCTTTCCTTAATTTACCTTCCAGCAATGTAACAACATTTCACTTACGGTTGGTTACACAGACATTTCAGTGATTGCCTACCTGCCACAAGATATCCACGGTGCAAAGTTTTTGACTCCACAAGGATGGCTTCCTCTAGCAGTAACAGATGCAGCCTTATTCCACTGTCTTCTCTGCGGCGCCGCTCTCCATAGAGATGTCACAATCGGAAAGCCAGAGTCGATAGCGAGATTCAAACACTTGAAAGAAGCGGTACACCTAATAAACACCCAATTACAGGACCCGGGCAAACAAATTTCCGACAGCACCATTGTCTCTGTTGCCCATCTTGCAGATTACGGGGTACTGGGCTATGTTTTTTTGCCGGTTATCTAATTAGTATCTTGGCTGACAAGCTAGCAGTGTATGGCTGATAATTATGCGGAATGGAAGATTCATATCAACGGTCTTCAGAGAATGGTACAGTTAAGAGGAGGATTTAAGGCTTTGAGTCAGGATCTTCAAAGCAAGATTTACAGGTATTCGAACTTCCTCATCATGCCAAAATTCAGGTTTGTTAACATCCCCTTCAGAGCAGATATCGCCGGCAGCATTGCATCACTTTCCAAACCTCGATTCACAACCATCACAAATGCACCCTACACACCACTCGACACAGACCTCCCACCTCTCTCCCCCGGCTTCCAACACATCCTCAAAACCACCAACGACACCCTCCCCACAAATCTCATCACCATCCTTCACCAATTCCAATATCTGAACTCACTTCTCACGCAAACACCCCCAAGCCTTACCACCATCGCGGGAATCATCACCATGCTCGAAAACCGCCTTCTCACGCTCCACGCCGCAGGCACAGCATCTACAAAAACCCCGAATAATAATCAGCTTCTTCATGATTTATGCTGTATCGCTGGTCTTCTTAACCTACAGACTCTTTCCACATCTAGGGCAATCTTCCCCATTCCCCCATTCCCGCGCGCGCCGCTGCGAAAAATATGTTGATTGAAAAGCTTAAATTCCTTGTAGAGGAATTTACCTCTACCACTTCTTCCTCCGAGTCATCCCCAAACACCACCTACCGATCACTGCTTCTCTGGGCTTTATTCCAAGGCGGCATCACAGTCAGTAGCCGGAATAAAGAACGCGCATGGTTTGTAACACAACTCGTGAAATTGGTGAGGGAAATGAAGGTTGGGACGTGGGAGAATGCGAGGAAGGAGCTAGAGAGTTTCTTTTGGGTAGAGAAGATTCATGATGTTATGGGGAGGGAGATGTGGG
>JAAMPI010000349.1:0-42360 GCA_013054445.1 Cudoniella acicularis
AGGAGAAAATGGGAAGAAGGTAGAGGGGTAGTGTGCGATGTGGGAAGGAGGGATTGAAGCATAGGACGTTGGTTTGTCAGACGAATGAGCAGTTTGAGATGGCGAGATATTGCGCTGTGGATGAGGAGCTGTTTAATTGAATGATGAGACGAATTTACCCCTGGTATTGGAGTTGGAGTTGGATTTACTGCAATGGCATTTAGAGACTAGGAACAAGGAGAACGATTTTCAGAAATGAATTATGGATCCAAAAATAAATCCTGAGCCTAATCAGGCGCTCCGCGTATGTAAGATCCGATTCATTTTTAACTTTCTAGCTTGTGATTATTGAAGGTGTCTGTAGTACAATAGAGCCGCCCGAAGTAATGGCCAAATTCACACTCTGAAAGCTGACTTTTTAGAGCAGGGGTTGAAAAACAAGAAAATACCGATCTAAAATAAATTGACCCGAAAAGTAGGTCTACTAAGAGCCAATTTGAGAAAAATAATAATTTGACATTACTTTATTCATAGCTATATCATATAGCAATTGAATGCTCTGCTAGGATGCTTAAGACCGTTACTGTAAAAACAAAAACCATAGCCACCAAGATGCTCCTTACCTACGCTGCTATTAAGCCACACCATGTCCTACTTCGCCATATCAAAATCCAGCACCAAAAACCATCAAGGTAACCCATAGCCCCCGTTGATGGCATCCGCCAATTCAGATGTATTCGGCCGGTTTTGTGCGTACCGCTCGTAACTGTCAATGTATAGCTCATCCAGGCTTGTGGTATTCTTGACGTGCTCGTTGTTCTCCACCGCATCCACCCACAGTCCCCATCGACTACCAGGAGGTGGATCTGGCCACCCTCTATAAGGTTTCATAACCCTGGAAAGTCGAATCATCCAAGGCGCAAACTGAATATCGACAAAAGAAATGTGTGGACCGAGGAAAAAAGGACCCTGAGGGTCACATGCTTCGACAAGTTTTGAGATCTCATCCTTTACTTTTTGCGTATGTTCAGCTTGCTTATTGAAATCCTGGGCCTGAAGCAGCTGGTAAAAAGCTGGAACAATATTGCGGTTTATCTACTTTTGATTAGATTTATATGATAGCTTAGAACGACGGAGAAACTTACATGATCACTCCAAAGTCTACATGTAGCTCTTAATTGCGCATTGCCTTGTGGGAGGATAGGGGGCCCGCGCCAATTTCTTCGAGCTAAATCTATGTCAGTCATTGGTTCCATATTCGGGTACAAACAACGTACGTATTCCATCAACACGGTACTTTCGCCGCAACCCCAATCACCATGTCGAATTCCTGGAACCAAGCCTCGAGGGTTCACCTCAAGTAAAGCCTGTGGCTTCTTGTATGGATCAACCTCAATGTATTGATAGTTCAACCCCTTTACCTCCATAGCAATCCACACCCGTTGAACAAATGGACTAGAAGAATATGTCAGTAAAATAATGGAAGGGCACCGACGTCACCCTTGAGAAACAATTCATTTGCTCACCAAAAGCAACTTCCAAAAAGCTTCAGCTCATGTTCCTTGGAATGTCTCCTGACTGTCGCCAAAGCATTGCCGCTAGCTTTCTTGTGATAAGTTTTCTGTGGGGCGGGATTGTCAGTCATACTACTAAGTGTTGATAGAACTGTTTTGAAATATGGAGAGAAAATGGAAGTGCGAAATTGAGTAAAATAGCGAGCAGGGGTAAAAGAGCACTCCATGCGAAATAGATACATGATGTCGTAGATTATAAAGCAGTTGGTTGACCAGGGGAGCAAAAATGACGGTCCAGCAGTTTGGAAATTCGATGGTGCCTTAAATTGTTTGCCAAGACCGCTTCGCTGCTTTGATCTACTAAGGGCACCTAGGCTAACAAAGACAAATTCATAAACTAAGAAAATATTGTCACTCACTTGTGTTTTCTTATTCTCCTTGTCTGCCTTAAGCAGGTATCGCTGTACGCTGTTCTTCTTTACTCTGTCACTCTCTGACAATGGGTGTTTATGCGGGCCTGGGACACCATCGCCCTTTCCATTCCCACCATTTCCATTCACACGTTGGATTGTGTAATACCGCTGGCCATTGGCTCCAGGATGATCAGGGGGTAAGCCGGGATTGACCAAAGACATGCCAAACTGCTGCTGTGATTGTAGCGGTTGTCCTGCTGGCTGACTTTGGGCAAAGAAATTATTTCCTTGGCCTGGATCCTGAACTGATCCTCCGTCTGGTTCGAAGCCTGCTCGCAACATAGCACCTGGAAAATATTCCGTGATCTTAATTTTAACATCGCACAAATCCCGCTCTCTAGCAGTACGCTTGCGCTTCTTCTTATTTGGGTCATCAGATTTAGGCGTTCCGGGTGGTCGGCCTTTGAGTCGACAATCCCAATAATGCGACACAAATGGTTTGCGCTTGTATCGTTGAGTCGAACGATGTGAATATACATTGTCAACGTGCGGAAAGTAAGTTTCAAACCTGAGAAAACTGTTAGTACCGATATAATAAAAGGATAGTAATACCCACTGTTCCTCACTCAATATGATCATCTCATCCACATTAAAGAGCCTCTGACGCCACTCCGCAAGATTCGGAGGGTCGACAACAATTTTGGTGCTCTGATGCCCATTGCTCTTCTGGTCTGCCCCGTCCGGCGCGCCAAAGATATCGTCTTCTTGTTGTAGTCTGCCAATTGAGTTGTGCTGGATCGGATTGGTGGTCAACATGCCAAACTGGCCGCCATTACTCTGCTGCTGCGGGGTATGTGGGCTTCCAATGCTTCCATTGCTCTGGACATGCAGCGGGCGGTGCTGATGATTGCGATCGAAGGGATTTGGGGTTTGATATGCATGGGCATTCGGATCTGGCATTCGAAGGTCCGGGTGGAACACAGAGTCGTCGCCATCGAGGCCTGTGAGGTCAAGGCTAGGCTGTGGCGTGAGGCCATGGGGATGGGCATGGGCATGGTGCGCGAGATGCGGCTGACCGTGCTGGATTGCTTGAGCTGCTTGCGGCTGCAATCCCCGGTACGAGGAGGGCAACTGCTGGTGAAGCACGGAATCCGTCTCCATCCTGCGATCTCAGCACGGAACATTCGTCGTGGAAACCCCGTTTGTTGATGCCGCTTTATGAGGTTGCAGGTTTGGGAAGAATATAATATTTGTCTATTCCCAATGAAGGCTAGGGTAACACGTGATCCTGTTGGCGCTCCACGGGGGCTTCTCCAGCAGGTATGATTGGCCGAGTGGAGACTTGCGGGGCAATTGAACTCAATGCAGTCGCAACGTGCCTCGATCCTTGACAACATACCCAGATGCCTCCTCGCAATTCAGCCATTACTGGAGAAGTAGGCCTTATTGTTTGATATCTGATTCTAGCGCTTTTCGTCTCCTCGTACTGCTAGTATTCTCGCGATCCCCGTCCATTTACTGTTGATTGGTTGTGCGGTGTCATTAGAGAAATCGCTGGCCGAAAATGGGAAGTCTCCAAATGCTGCCTGCAGATCTCTCGGACTATTTGGTTAAATTGCCAGTTACTGCAGATAGCCAAGTCTTCTGTGTAGTCTTCAAACTTCCCTTTTCTTTCGATATCTACTTTTCGAGTAAAAAAACCAATGCCCTCAAGACTTCGTTTGTCAACGCCGCTCATCCAGTTTCAGCGCGTAAACCGAGTTGAATTTGAAAGTCCAAAACATTCGATATTTAAAGTCATGATAAACTCTTTTGGGAAAGGTGGTTTGCCGTTGAAGGATTAATCAATATTGGCGTATTCCCCATCTACGTCGCGCGGGCTTTGGAAAGCCAAACACATCTGACAATTACCGTGAAGAGTTTGAACATCCTCACTGCCAGTCCACTGCTGTACCTTGTTTTTTCCCCTTCCGTCAGGACCATGTAATTTATACGCCATGCCGAATAGATCTAAGGTCCGAAGCATGACTCCACGATATACTCCTTCAACGTCTTACGGTCCCCGTGCATGATTTTACCAAGGGCAAAGGTTGTTAGTTGTTAGTTGTTAGTTAACTCAACTTGATTCGTTCGGCGACTTAGCAATACAGCAAAGATTCTGAACAGCCTTTCCCCCAGCAAAAAACATGTGCCTCGGGCTAGCATAGTCCAATCTTGCAAGACAGTGTAGGCATGAAAACTTCTGTTGCTTAGAAGCAGGTGAGTTTTTGCGTTAACATTATCAACGGCTCCAACTGCATAGGAACCAAATTTGAGGATAGCAGTATTATCAAGACGCCAAAGATTAATTGGTAAGCTTATTTGATATAAAACTTGGTTGTGGTGACCTTTGCATTGAGCTGACCATTTTTACTCTATTTAGCCATCAAGGACGGACCTGATTGACCGGGAGGCTGAATCTGTTGGCCGCTGTGTGGCGGTAGCATGATTACAAAATCGCATTAACTTGATCGAAATTTCGTTGCATCCACGACAAGTGGAAGTCTGATTGGTACTTTCGTATAATGTGACCAACAACCAAGCCGCATATGTGCCAAACACCAACCTGCCAAACGAGACTTGAGAGAGGTATTTAAATTGTTTAAATATCTCGCAATGGACAAATTCTACTCTCCCGTACGAACATTTTTACAGGAAAAGCCCTACTTCTACGCTTAAAAATGGCGAAATACGACATTGACACTACCGGCAAAGACATCGTGATTGACTTGGGCAATCATGCAGAAGGCAAGATTTGTAAGTCTAACGTCATTCCCATATAATAGGAACATGCTAAGTTGGATATGATCAGTGGTGTTCACTGGCCCAAGCCAAAACAGCTTAGGGGCCGAGATGGCAGTTACTATCCACCGCTGCCAAACCAAAACATATCGTTCTTGCCGGCCGCTCACAGGCAAAGATTGATCCTGTAATTGAGGCTATCAAAGCTGTCGACTCATCAATCGAGGTCTCCTTCGTTAAGGCAAAGGGAGCGATCGTGAACGTAACTAGCATGGCGTACTTTATTGCTGAAGTCGACACTAAAGACCCGAATTTCGGGGTTAGTAAGTCCACAATTTATACTTACTAAATACGAAAACTCACTTTGCAGAATGACAAGACATACCACCCATGGCGTGCATACGGTCTCTCAAAAACCGCTAATATACTCTTTACCTACTCTCTCGGCAGAGTGCTAAAAGACAAAGGAGTAACTGCTATAGCTGCAGACCCCGGAAGTAAGTACCATTGCTTACACACGAGACATCAGTGAAGTCAGTAACTTGAGAAAGTCTAACACTTCAATGCAATGGTTCTCGGCACCCAACTCCTAGCCAACAGCAGTGTAGACGAGCAAACGTTCGCCGCAGGGCACGAAGTCTTCAAAGAAAGAAACGACGGTAACTCTCCCCCTTCCAACAGCCAAACCTTTCCCGGTATAGAAACTGACAAGGATAGCCAAAAATAGGGGTCGAACCGCCACCGCTTCCACGAGTCACACATTAGCAGGGTGTAGTGACTCTTCTGCGAGCAACACTAGATCCCAGTTTTAAAGGTTTGGAGTTTCCGTAAAGTAGTGAGTGAAGTTAGAGCTGATAGGCAGACAGAACATGCGCCTTGTTTCCTGAAAGAATGCAATACGTCAGCTGTTTTGCCATATGCTAGGGATTTAGAGCATGCAGATAGGTTGTGGGCTTTGGGTGAGAAGCTCGTAGGCGAGAAATTTGCGCTTTAGTGGGGGGTTGAGTAGATTCAAGAGAAACGGAATTGGTAAAAGAAAGCAGATCTGATAAACGTTTTCACTGTTTTCAGTGGACTGAATTAAGTTTGAATAGAATTTTCAGCCTGATAGACTTACCATAATCACTCGATAGCCCTTAGTGAAATTGGTCCCTGAGAAGTTGACTTAATTATCTTCAGTGAAACTCTGGCGTTATCGTCTCATCTTCTATCTTCCATCTTTACATTACACTATGTCTACATTGTATATCTCCGAATATCACATCCCCTAATCAAACAAGTTTCCCACCCTAAATCACCGCTCAAATTTTCTCGTTAATTGTACCGGGTATCGCATCTCGCTTCCTCATCGTGACATCTGCAGAACCGTCATATGTTAAGGTTGGCACCGTCATACCATACTGCTCAGTCTTTCCTTCCTTGTCGTGCTGGTCCTTCTCAACTCTGATGCAGACATCGAGACTCCCGTCTGCATCTCCACCGTGCGTCTCGGCATGAGCAGCTTTATGTTTGGTCCCTGCTTCCATTTCACCTTTGTGAAGCCATGAGTGACCATCCTTCGGTGTTGGCAATGGTGCATCGGCGGTATTTTCACCGTTTCCATTTGCTAGGTGGCCATTCGACAGTTGAGCTTGAGTCCCGCTGTTCTCAGTAATCATAGCCCAATTTCGACTAGGCATGGTAACATGATTAAATTGTGCTGTTTTTTGCGAGGTGCCTGGATCCTTGTCAAAATACTTCATAAGAGTTTCGTCTGTGTTCTGGTCTAGGTGATGAATCTTGTTTCTTCGTGCTAGTAGGTTCGCTACGGCTTGCGGTGGGGGTTTGTTAACTATTGCAGAAGAGATGATGTTGACCATGTAGCGATGATCATTAACAATAGGGATGTTGAGTTTAAGATTGGAGTAAAAGCGACCAACGGCGGCAAGATGGACATCGCCACCAAGAATACTTATTCGAACGGAAAATTCGGCAGCGAGCTCTTGTAGTTTGTGCACAAGCATGAGCCGTTCTTTCTTATGGGTGCCAGCAGTGTAATGATCGTCCAAATCATCCAACAAATCAACACTGCCGTCGAAGCGATTAAAAAAGCTTCCGCCTGAGTGCGTTAGGACATAATTTCAAGAACCAAGAGGTCGTCCTAATAAAGAACTTACCGAGACCAAATCTCTTGTTAAGGAATTTTATAGGGGCAATCAATGGGCTAGAAAATATGTTCTCCAACCATGTCAAACGCTAGTCGAAGTTAGAAAATCAGTGTGAAAAATATGGAAAGAAGAACGTACTGGGTAGGCGATTGGAATACCTAAGAGTACAATTAAATGTTGAATTGGCGTTGGAGAAGATTTTGCTGCTTTAAATTCATCCCGAAGCCTGTTAACAATAATGTCATAGGTTTCAAGATAATTAACCTGATGCCGTGTTCGCTGCATGTGTAAGCAAAATTCAAGAAGTATGACAGACTTTCTTACCTCTGTTCGGGCGTCAATACCGAAGAAGGCAATCCTAGCACCTAGCCTTGCATAAATACTCCGAGAACGCTCTGCCACATATGGCTAGAAACAATTTAGTAGCTATAACATGATTTAGTGGGAGGGACTTACCCCAGGCTTGCTACCAATAATGTAGCTTGAATCAATGGTTTTCTCTTCGAGAACATAAGTGTCCTCTAGCTGTCTTGGATCGACACCGACTCCATCGTCAGAAGTCGTTTGGGGCGCGTCTTTAATATTCTTAGCATTGTCAGATTTCGTATCATCAGGCTACCTACCTGTTGTGAAGGTTGACACTGGTGGTGCGAGATGATGTTGGAAGAGGAGATAGTACTTGTTGGCTACTCCCCCGATACCTCTGAATACGGCACATCTCATGAAGTCGTCAATATACGAACCAAAGCCATCAATGATCTTGTTGATATTAGTGAATGTCGAGAAATGTTCCTAGTTTACTTACATCATGGTCGTCCCACAAGTTCACCTGAGGAATTTGCCCATTTGCCGTGGCAAACGGTTCTGTCCCATACCTGCCTCACCGGATCAGCAATAGCTCACGAAAAATAAATATTAAAAAGGTCTAGATGAACTATTTTGCGAAAATAGAAACGAGACAGTTTTGGCTGCAAAGTTTGAATAAGCTTACCATCGAATATAGTTGCTCACGTAGTAAGTATCGCAATCTTTCCTCAACGATTCAGGAAAGGGGAAGTCTCTCCGTTTCTTTGGATTTGCGATATCTGTCCACTTCCTGAGAGGTCCATCTACACGAATACCGTCATCTGAAGCATCCAATCAGCGGTTAATTCAGAATATAATTGCAGACTTTTGAGATTAATTGGTTGGAATATATTTGAGTCTAGACAATAAAAAAAAGCTGCGCTGAACAGAAACGCAGCTCTTGATATTTAAAATTCACCCCCTAGGCTCTTTGAGACCAGGAAGCTCGAGGCATAAAACTTGAAGCTCCAGCTTCAAGATTCTATTACCGAAAGGGATGGCATCCTGAACTTTCAGGTGCATAAAAGATTATGGCAAAGGGCGCTTTGCCTTTCGATCAGAGGGAGAGGGAGAGAGTAACTTACTGTAAATTTGATCCCCTCCTCCAAGCCTAAAATGATTATTAGATGAAGGAGGCAACTTTTAAAGGAGGGATGACCTACATTACGTGGAAAGGTGTCTTTTGGTGCACCCGGTTAACATCATTCCAAAGTGCAGCACCACTCCAAGCTTCTTCATCTGTTCCAACACTAAATCCATTGCAGGAATGGAACATAATGCGCATAGACTCTGTAATTGCCGGTATAAAGAAGTTTTGTTTGTCTCCCTTTTTAGTCGAGAACTCCAAGCCTGAAAGATTATATTCGCACTGAATTTCCGACTGTTGCATAGGAACTTGGAGGTCGAATCTCCAGAATGTGTTTGCGGGATCAGAATACAGTTTAGTTCCTTCTACCTTGGCTTCCCAGGCTGCCTTCTCTCCATCATTTGTTAAACCATTCGCGCTCGATTCGCCGACGGGTATTTGTGCAGGAGGTGTTGAGCTCTCGCCGTTGCCATAATCAACGCCATTGGCCAATCCATGGACTTCACTCTCGACTCCATTTGTGCCACTCTCCGGAGTCGTTCCATTGTTTATGGCAGATGGAGATCTGGTTCCGACTATCTTTATTGTCAATTCAGGAATGACAGTGCTCTCGCCTCGACCTCCTCCCCTTGTCACAACCAACACACTACCAAACCAAGTCTCGTTCTCCATGCGCCGGTAATTGAGGAGCGGTCCACACCTCACTTCGAGTGCATTGTTGGTTCCTGGCACAGGCTCCCTTTCAACGCCATCAGCAGGTTGATCGCCCACGGTCTGACTTTCAGTGCCATTGTAAACATTCCCAGCAACCAGAAGAGGCTTGTATTTCCCAGAACCAGAGCCAGAGCCAGCAGATCCCGGAGGTTCGACTCGTGCGCTATTCAAAAACTTTGCGAGATCTTTGCTATCGTCTCTCTCATCAGCCTCTCGGGGTTCGAGGCCAGCGTGTCGAAGAAAGGATGCTGACTCCTGATGTCGCCAGCGATTCGGTGAAGCGTGAGTGTCCGTATGGTCGCGTCCATGAAGGAGATTGTCTACTTGATGCGACGCCATTGTTAGGAGAGATTTTGATGCTGAAGCGAAGCTTGGAAGCTGCAAGATATTGCTGTCCAGGAGTTCTCTGTCGGTGTTTTCGTTTATAGAAGCAATTGATTGCTTGAGGCGCTGCTTCGTATTTTGATCTGCTAGCTCACACTGCACAGCAGACAAATAGCGATCGATTCGAGGCTCCAAAGACAAGAGACTTGGATGGATTAGAGCAAGAAACTCGGCATCAGGACATGGCAAAAGGAAATTTTGTTGGGTCGAGCTCGGAGGACTCTACTGTACGAGGCGCAAAACAAGGTGTCACCATCAGCTAAGCCAGCCAAGAGGACGGACCGCGAGGCTCGCGAGCAGTTCTGCATGCAGTGGTGCGAGCTCAGTGGCAGTTTACTGTGATGATGCAAGGATTCGGCGCTGTTACAGGGATAGACACGCGGTGAATCCCCGCCAAATCTAGCGATCGAAGTCCCTGACAATTTGGGACCCCTGCTGGTCGAGGTTTGTTTGGACTCCTCTAGCAAACACGAGCCGCTTTCCATCCGAACATCAAACACCAACAAACTTGTACAAATATCCATCTCCCCACTGCTGAGTGCTACCACTCTTCGTCAGACGTGGCCTTTGGATGCAAATTACGAAGAGATCACAAGGCCTCAATCACCTATCCAGGTGACAACTGTTTGCCGGCAAGGGGTTTGAACTGTAGAATTGTCTCCAGCCAGTGAAGCCTCAACGTGGCTACCACCAACGAAGTTCGCCTCTACAGTAGTTGTATTCACCTCGGATATAAAGCGATATCAATTATTCCACATCCAGTCATAGTCATATTTTGGCTTTCACGTTTTGCGACGCATTGTTTTAACTGAATATTTTGGTCTGAAGACCTCAAAGGTCTCGTGTCTCAAGTGAGCTATGGGAATTTCTGCATGCTCTACTCTATGTTGTCTTCTCAGCAAAGTGCAGCGTTATTCCCACTGCCGAATTCTGCCTATGAGGACGCACACAAGTAGAGCGTGCTTCGTTTTTCGCTTGAGAGACGTACTTTCTTCAACTGCGTATATCTCGAATGCCTTTCGATCCAAATTCTGTACCCTACGCGTAGTACCTTCGAGGGATGACAGCGGACTATAAAGGAAGAGCTGGATAGCTATTACTGCTTTTATAGACTTCACATTGCGCAAAGTCACTGATATGTTAAGGTTAATAATTGCGTGCGGCTCGTTGATCTGAAATTGTTGTTTACACTATGCAGTCCACATGTTATCATGTTACAACTATTTTTTTCTTCTCGTAATCCTCTCGAAAGGAAGTATTACAGGAGGTGGCAGGCGCAGGAATATCTTGAGTAAAGCCGGAAAATATGAAGGGTTGAAAGCGCATCTAGCAGGAATATATAAACATGCCTATCTAATTTTACTCTTTTCCGTACACCGCTCTCTTCTCCTTATTTCAAATATTGGCTTTAGCCTTCCACAGTATCTAAATGTCTTCTATCCAAAACACTCTCTGAGTGTTTTTGTCGAGCTTGGAATAACTCCAATTATGATCACATTGGCTTCGTATAGCACAGGCTCTTGTTGATAACTTTATATTATTAAACTATCTGAACCTCAGGTTATCTGTCTTGCTACCTATATCCTCAACTCATACCCCTATCTCTCCAATACTTTACACCTGCAAGATGATTCATAGTACGAGGAATCCTGTATCTTGGCGGTGTCCAGTTACGATAGTCATTCTCATAATCGTCGAATCTGTAGTCATCCCAGCGATAGCCACCGTACCCTTTACAGAGCTTCTGGCGATTATTGTCCAACCATCCTTAAACCTCTCCCTGCCTCCCTGACGGCCCATGGTGTGGCGGCGAGGTCTTCGTCCCGGGGGTGCTATCTATAGCATTCTTCGTTGGGGGGGGGGGGGGGGGGGGGGCATCCCTCGTTGTCTGCAATTCCAAGGCCAGAAGAAAGCCATTTTGGGGGGGTCTTTGTTGGGTTTAGTGAGTTGTGAAGTGTGTATTTCCGGTGAGATTTTGAATACTTGCTCGGTGAAGCTCTTAGTAGCCAAGATATAGCTTTTGGTTTTTTCTTGATTTGGGGAAAAGAGGAACTACTTGGAGAGCATCAATTAATTTATACTATCGTCCTAGTCTTGTTAATTATCTTCTTTATGGGAGTCTTGAGTCATTTGTGCTTTCGAATTAGTTGCGTTCTCAAATAAGTTGTCCTTTTAAGGTTCGTGATTATCCGGAGGTTCAAGTTGAATTCTATATACGTGTCTAGATTGTCTTCGCATGTTTCTTAGGTTTAAAATCTTTCAACATTCAACTCTTATTTTGTCACGGTCTAGTTGCCTCGCAATATTTCAACCTTTCCTCTTTCTTTCAAAACCCTCCATTGCTCACGGCAACAATCCCTCTATCTTAGCAATTCTTTCCTCAATCTACAATCCTATCAACACCTCTGTGACTCTCTTACATGTGCAGGAAAATAACTCACAAGTGGACGCCTCTCCTTATATCCCAAAGGCCGCAATCTCCCACTATTAAAAACCGTCATCCTCGCCCTCTCTTTCTTCGAACACTCAATTGCCCCTCTTGGATCAAAACCCGCATCTTCCAAGAGCAGCAATCCAATTTGATCCGCTTCAAATTCCTGCACTCTTCGAAGACGAATGTTTTCCCCTTTCAAGATGCTGGAACCAAACCAATAAGCAAGGTGTTCGCGAAAGAGCTCCTGACTGCATTGCTCTGTTGTATGGCGGGCAATAACGTGTGCCACCTCGTGCACGATGAGAAATGCTACCTCGCTTGGCGTATCGTAGTCGGAAAGAAGTGAGGTGTTGGTGAAGATCCTGCCGTCTGCTAACGTGAAGCAATGTTCGTTTCCTGTTGCTCTTAGTGTCCTTTAATTACCGATTCTTATTTCTAAATTTTCAGACATCGCCTCCCAGCTTTTTTTTCTCATTTAAAAACAAGAAAAAGTCACTTACCCCTTTCCCTCCAAATCTCAACCCTAAACATAATCCCTCTTGCAATATCAACACTTGACAACTGTTCCAATACAGTCGTCACCGCTCTCGTCATGGGATGCTCTACAGTAAGTCTCGGCTTCATAACTAAACGTAAGAACCACCTATCAGAGTGTTGGCATTCAATAGCAATGGTACTTGCCCCTCTATGGAGGAAACGTCTGCGGCCGGTGACGGGTACCCGGTTGCTGTTGGCAACGAGAAAGAGGTATGCGAGAAAGAGTAAGGGTAGACTTAAGATTGCGAAGAGGATTGAAGTGCGGAATGTTGTTCCGAGCATGGTCGAGATTTGTCGGCGTTGGTTGAAGAAAAGAAGTGCTCAGTTTCGAGGCATCGAATCGAAGAAGGGCGATCGAGGGGTATGTTTGAGCGAAGGAGAGCATTATTAAGGAGAGTGACTGGTATTTTTAATGGGGCTGTGAATGGGAAGGATTAGACCACACTCGTAGATGATTCAGAGCGTAGTTGAAAACTTGGGCAGAAATCATATGTTTTTGGTCGTGTGAATAAGTTTAGCGTACTTGTGGTGCTGTATGTTCTGTTAACTTAGCAAGTGCCATGCATTTATTAACCTTGAAGTCTTGTTGTAACTTTGTAAAGCGTAACTTTGAGCCTGTCCCAAGAGTATAACCTATATTACACTTCCCAGCAGCTATTTGATGGCTCATCTGTTGGCTTTAAATGTTTGCTTTAGTTATTGTTGGTAGAACTGTACAAAAGTGGTGGATTCTATACGACACAACTCCATTTCCTTACAACTTTCGGATTCCCTCCGTGACTTTTCCTACGATCCCCATGTTCTTTCTCCTTTCTTTCTCCATTTCTAACCTCTGTCTATGCCTCATTTTGATCAGCTCCGCCGATGTAATTCCAGCCAGGTACCCTCCCAAATGTGACCAATGATCTACAAGCACGACTCTGCCCTTCCACACACCGAATATATCAAAAAACATCAAGAATGCAAGAAATCCCAATGATGTAAATGTTGGCCAGTCTGCAGGTGGGAAGACTCCGAAGAGTCTCACTTTGTCAGTGCCATGAAGCCAAAGGTAGGCGGCGATTACACCTGATACAGCGCCTGATGCCCCGAGAGAGGAAGAGACAAAACTGTTTCGGATTACAAAGGAGGTGAGCGACGCAAAACTTCCGAGGACACCACTGCACATATAGATAGCTAAGAAGTTGGCTCGGCCAACATCTTCGTGGAGGCGAGTACCCGCGAACCAGAGGATAAACATGTTCATGGCGAAATGGCCGACCTGCTGGTGTGAAAAGGTATTTCCAATCAAGCTGAATGGGTAGACATATCCCGGAACGGTAATGAAGTTCATGTTCAGAAATCGAAAGAGTGCGGGAACTCTCCAAGCTCCCAAAATGATTGCATTCGCAAGAATGATGCCGATGATAGTTGCAGCTGAAGGTGGCATATCCGGCCACATTCTCACCGAGTTCTTCGGCGGTGTATATACCTGCGTAAAACCGTAAGACACTAGAATCACACCAACAACCACCAGTGCTGAGGGCCATAATCGTTGAAAGTTGGTCATTTCTGGGGGTTTGTCGGGTAAAATCTCTGCTCTTTCCAGGTAGTATTTGAGCTTTGGGTGCTGTCCAGGTCTGCGCAGCTCAACACCCCTTGAATTGGTGGTCCGGAGTGTGCCGGTATTCTGTTGAATCTCGTCCGCCTGGCTCATCTTGCGCTTGTGCTCTCTTTCCTGCCTATCCAATTTCCTATCCAATTTCCTTTCCTTAGATTTCCTGATTGCATCCAGTCCACTTTTGCTGTATGGATGTGATGTTTTCTCTGAATTAGGCTTGTAAAGACCTATTCTTTCACTATCCGCAAGGATATCTGCCTCCATTTCTCTCAGTTCCTGCTCAGCCCTTCGGCCAGCGTTTGCCACCTCGTCAACAGGCACATTCGTCCTTAGCCACTGCAAGGCTTGCTTCACAGCCAGCCTTTCAAATTTTATCATTGTTGCAGCAGCTTCTGGATCCTCCAACGTTCCGGCGACTCTCCTCCCATGAACCATGCTCACAATTCGATTGGCTGTTCCGGCATCAATCCCATTCCCAAATATCATTTTCACCTCGTCTTTCGAAAGGGGGTTATCTCTGAATGGTAGACCAATTTCTGGATCATAATCACTTGGAAGCTCCTCAAATCGTACGAGGATCTGCCGCGATGCAAATCTCCTTGCGCTATGTTGAATAACAAATTTCGCAATTGGTGCCCGAGCAATATTCGACGGGATCCCTCCTCCTAAAGATGATACTCCTTTCCCAGTCCATGGCGACAAACAATTTGAAAAACTGCGAAATTGTCGTTGTGCGAGCCTTGCCGCAAGGCTATCTGCTTTATAGCATGTCTGGAGAATGGTTCGACTGTTCAGACACGATATTCGTGAGATCGAAGGTGTGAGACTATTCATCTTGTCGTCCTTCTACCGTGACATATTGGGGGTCTCGCGCAATCCCCCTCCCTTCCTGGGCCAGAGTCTGTTCCTGAATGGTGACGTTGAAAGTTTGCGACACCGAAGTCTCCGAATCATCAACCTCAATTGAAAATATATGAGCACGGACCACCTGGACCCTGTCGCGCCGGAGCGCGTCCACTTGCTGCCTCGGACAGGTACCCCTCAACTTCTCTCCTTACGGCTTTCTTCCACAAATACTCCGTACAACTCAAAAACCACAGAGACCACTCGACTGTCAAAATACCAAAAAATACACCAGACAATCCCCTACTTTTTCACAACTGAGGCGACTCAAAATCCTCGGACCATTCCAGCAATGTCATCGGAAACAACTCCCATATCGCCAGCCCGTTTCGCAGAAGCTCTAAAAGATCTTCCTCTCAGCACGTATGTACAACGCTCCGCTCGCACCTGATATTTAATGGCGCCTTTGCCACCCTGTATTTCCTTCCTCCGCTAATAATGTATCCATAGTCTCCACCTAAAAGCAACCGAAATCCGCAACAGCATCGCCCATCTCGACTACTCCAACGAGCAACTAAAGCCTTTCGCTGATGGAACTGAAGGCAGCACAAATGGCGTCCCAGACCAAGACTGCCAAGATGCTATTCGAGAAAATGAAGTCGTCATAGCACGAATGCAAGAGCGTATCCAATTATTACGACAAGAGGTAGAGAATAGAGGAAGTAGTTGGATGGAGTTTAGAACGCCTGAGGAACTGGCACAGGAATCGGCGCAGGAGGAGGGTGCTGAAGGACTAGTCAACGGAACGGGGGAACATGGTAGTAGAGAAGGAGAGGAAGAGGAAAGAAGTCAGGCTTGGAGAGATGGGACTTTTCAGACGGGCAGGATTGTTAATGGAGAAGTGAGGATGGATGGTGCTGGTGCTGGTGTTGGGCTGACAAGCCAGGCGGCGAATGGAGGGAGCTTGGGTGATGAGGCTTTGAGGCAGGCGATGGAGGAGAGGATGAGAGCATTAGCAGAAGAAGACTACGAGGAAGATGGGATACACCTGTGAAAAGTGTTAAAAGAGCGATTTTTGATGGCCTTGATTGGCATCCTTCACTATGCATTGTTGGCGTTTGATACCAAGGACATGGAAAATGGGTAGACAAAGCTTCCGGAGAGCAAAATTATACATCTTGGTTTGACACTCAAACCAGTGGAATGAAGGATTGCCCATCCATAATTTTCTAGCTATGAAACAGTTCCGTCTGAATGTTTTCGTTTCCATACCGGCCGTTCCATTATCCTAAAACCTGGCTGCAAATGCATCAAAAGACCAGCGCAATGCATCCGACCCAATGCAAAACCTGCAAATTGCAAGGCTAGACGCCCGAACACCACGCTTTGTTCCCTATAACACCAATGCCCAAGACCCAACCAGTAAAGAAAGGGCATCGAAAGGACATCGAAAGGACTAATGAAATAATATAAATGATAGCAATGTTGTAAGCTTTTCGAATGCAGCCCTATGGCCTCTGCTGACTGCAACCAATTTTGCAGATTCATACCCAGGGGTGATAATACATTTCTTTGTACACTCAACCTCTTATTCCACATTCGGAATAGGAGCTGGTAGAGTGTTGACTTTTGGTGGAAGTTTTGGAGCTGGCGAAGCCGCTCTGGAGTTCAAGGGGCTGTTTGTTGATTGAGGAGAAAGTTCCCGAAGTGCCATGTAATTGTCATCGCCACTCGAGGCTTTCGGAATAACAGTGGAAGAGCTAACAATTGTAGTCAATAGAGGTCTTGGAAGCCTTTCCTTCATATCTATTACAGGTGAAAGTGCCGATGAGCCAGAGGGAATTGGAATGTGCTCGATTGCGTCTCGAGAACTTTGTGGGGACGTTGAAATTGGCAAAGGTGGTGGCTTGCGCTTCGTCCTCATTGTACTGTTAGAATCTTCGGATGATTCCGGCGACGTGCTTCGATTGCCCTCATGGCGCTTTGGTTTTGGTCTTGATGTTCGTGACCTAGATTCCCCCCTGGATGGTGTCTCACCTCGCCGACTTGGAGAATTCTTCATATTACTGCCGTCACTGCTCGCTCGACTCCTATTAACTCTCACTTTTCCCTCCATGACTTTCGCTGGTGGAGGCGGTTGAAGCATCCATCTAGTCTCGTCCTTACTAGTGGGTTGGGTACTAACTACAGGCGGGTGTAAATCATTGACGGGAGGGTTCCTTGCTGGTAGATAATAAGGCCCCGTATCCTCGTCTTTCACAGGTCCGCTTTTACTTAGACGTCCTTCCAAGAGTCGACCAGCAGATGAACCTGCCTTGGCAATAACGTCCTTTATTTTTTGGCCCGACCCTTGAAAATCTATGCCCCAAAGCGCCTCGTCCTCTCGTTGATATCGTTTTCGATTCCAATCGTCCCCAGAAAGTCGAGAACCGTCTGTAACTGCCGTAGGACTGCTTGATGGCTCGGTGCTCACAGCGGTACTGCCAGCATAGCTACTACCCTGCCCAGCAGTGTTGAGGGCTCTTTGGCTAGCGTTTTTGCTGGAGCCTTTGTCGCCCTTTGGCTTCGGTGGCCCTGGTCCCATCATAATTTCTTCGGTCCAGTATGGATTCGTAGAGAAGGGTGAAGGGTGCCTGTACAGGCCGGGCTGTTCCGTTTCCAACGCATGTTTCTCTGCCCGTTCCCGTTTGGCCTGTATTTTTGCTTTTCGTCGATGGTTGATTTTCGCACATGTGCTACATGAAAGAACGTAGAATGCGACGGACTGCAGAGCGACATCGAGCGACATTTCGCGGTAAATTAATCAAGAAAGGAAGATGTGGTGTGTCGTGTGCTCACAAAAAGAATCGAGCTGCGGAATGCATGAGGTGCGAGGCAGTCGGGTATATGGATCTGTAGCGTGGGGTGTTTCGAGGGGCGATCGCAAGATCTTGGAATGAAGGAATTGCTGGGATCAACCACGTCTTCAATTCTGCCCTGAAATTGAAGTATTGTGGTGATTATGGGTGGATTCGGTGGGTTGGATGCAGTGTTGTGGCGGCTGAGCGGAAGAGTCGAATTTAGACAGATGCTCGAATTCACATCGAAGCCGTTGCCAATCGTTTGAATATGCCAGCAGAATACCTGGAGGGCATGAAGGTTTAAAATACCGCAAATAGCTTTGTCGGCGACTGCCAAAGGCGTTGTTGTTTCGCTTTGGGGTTCCAGCGCTCGGACTGCTGCAAGAAATATATACAGAACAGAAAAGATACAAATCAGAGGACTTCCAGTTTCAATTGCGAGATCATAGGAGCAGGACAGTCTGCGATGTAAATGTACTTGCTCGTATCGAATAGAAGGCGCACAGCGGTAGTCGTGAGGGGCGATTGGCGGTGGTGTTGTTGGCAGCGGGTGGACGTGGCGCCTGTCTTTGAGAACCTGTCTAGAGTATGTAAGGATATCTGGAGGGTCGAGTCTAAGGAGCGGGATGATGGCGTTGTCTCGCGCTAGAATGCTAACTAGACTTTGGCAAGTCCACAGTCCGACATTACAAGCACCGGTGCGGTGTCGTAATAATTGTGGTGAGCGTTAAATCAATGACCATTGAGGGCAACACCAGAAGAGGTGGAAGGATTCGGTTTCAAAGACGTAGGATTCGGGTTGCATGCATTGATTGGCTCCCCCTGGTCAGACGTTGCAGCCTATTTGAATGCAGGTGAAATTGTCCTCGAGGTGCATCCCTGCGCGAAGCCTTCCAACAGGCGTGGATTGGACTCGTGCATACCTATATGCATCACCAAAGAATACAGGAATACCACATAAATACCTGGATACCGGTATCCATCGCTCGAACACTTGAACACTTTTATTCGTCTGATCTTCCACCCCAGCAGTTGTGTTCCACACCTGGTAGTCACCTGCAATTTGGATGTGCTTAAATAGTTCGATGGCATTGCTTCTCTGATCTTGTTCACGAATCACTTCGCCACGGGGCGCTGTCTTTTGGCACAAGCAATACTTTCAAACCCATTGCTGCGTTGACGACACATTTCCAGGTTACTATCACAGTCAAAATCAAAATCACAAGCCCACATCTTATGCAAGAGTGAAGATGTGGTTTTCGTAAGAGGCAAGTTCGAATTCCTGTGTCTTGAATCCTATTGTTCTGCTCAGCAGCTGCGGTCTTAATGCGGAGCGGTACTAGCATTCGAAATAGCAAACCCCCCAAACCCAGCAGTTTTTAGCGGCCCGTTGCACTCCTTTGATGTGAAAAACGGGCCTCAGACGCCTTGCCCCTCAAAAGCAAAATTTTGAAATACATGGTGTGCTGGCTTATGCAGTTAGGACCCCTCCCAGGTGCCAGGATGCCAATACGCAAAAATCCGTGTGGAAAGGCTGCCTAGAGACAATGCAAATCCGGTTCAATGTACAAGTAAAGGAAATTGTGGCGATGCGGTAGAGAGATGGACATAAAGCTTGCCCGTCGCCGAAGTCGGACTTAGAGCCAACTACGCAACCTCCCATTCGGAGTCTTGGAGTTCCTTTTCGCGCTCAACAACATCACCATTGGGCTCCACATGAACCAGAGTTGCCTCCCACTTCTTTCCTGGTCCAGTTGGTTCGATGACAGCAGGGACGCCGTAGTCATTTTGTTCATCAGCCGAGCTTTGCTTATCATCTTTGGCAGTCGGTTTATTCTCACGCTTGCGCCTTTCCTTTGCCTTCACTGTCTTCCAATTGTCGGACTCTTCAATAGCGATCCGGGTTTGCTCCTCCTCAGAAGGCAATGCGGAGAAGTTGTGTTGCCAATCACTTCCGGCTTGTTCGCTCTCTGAATACAGAGCCTCGGCTGGTACAGTGGCTGGAGTGGGCGCCTTCACAGCTGACGGCTCGTAAGTGTCCAGAAGTTGAACATTATTCTCAACGGATTTAGTTCCATTGCCTGTGCCCGCCGAAGGTGCAGTCCAAGCTGATTCGATTGGCGCCTTTGCTGCCATGAAAGCACTGCCGTCCTTTGCAGCTCTGCCTTCTGCCTCTCTGGCTGTCCGACGTTGCTTCTCCATTAGGATCTTTCGCTCCTTCTCCTCTTCTTCCCGGGCCTCTTTCTTGGCTTCGGCTTTCTTGCGATTCTGTCGCTGCTTCTTGGTTTCGACAGCCTCGAAGGTTGCGGGGGCCTTCGCTTTCTTTGGGCGAGCTGGCGTTGTAGGCTCTGTTATCTTTAAGACAGACGGGCCAGGGGTTGGCTGTTCGAGCATATCCGAGACACCTCCGTTCTAAAATTTAAATTAGCAACCAGTTCTAAGATTGAATAATTAAAACAGCAAAGTTTGTCTTCCTTGAAACCAGAGACCAACAAGGCTGAATTAAAAATCGACTGACGAGTGAAAGGAGAGACAGGAGGCATACCGTAACAGGAGATGCCATTGCCGTTGCATTTAGCTCCGGGGAATTCAATGACGATTGATCATCATCGGCATCACCACCTGTAGCTGATGATGGAGCTGTGGCATTATCGGAGCTCAAGTCAACTTGTGTTTCCTGAGCCCTGGATTGCTTTACAGACTTTTGTTTGGCTGAAGTCTGCGATTTTCCAGTGATGATAGTGCCTGACTTGACATTCTGAAGCTGTCTGGCAAACTCTCGGTTATTGACTTCATCTTCACCATCATTGGCAGCTGCGGATAGGGCGCTTGTAAAGGCTTCAACTTGTTGCTCCAACTTCGCAGGCGTTTGTGTCTTCTTCTTCTGCGGCTTCTCGCTCGACTTCACCTCAGATCGCTTTGCCTTTGGCTCTTTGCGCGCTTCAATTGGCTTGCCTGCCTGCTTTAAGCTTGCCAACCGTCGGTTTTTGTGTGCCAGATTTGTGTAGTAGTACCAATACCCACCCGCAAGGCCAATGATGATGGCCCATCCCATAAGGGTGCTGAGGGTGGCCATGATGCCAAAGTTGAGGAGGCGAAAGGTTTCGCAAGGTATCAAGGTGAGTTTAACTCGAGCGAGCGTCCGATAGCGATCAGAGGGAGAAAAGAGGAGGTCAGATTGCGATTGATGGGAGGAAGGAGAGAAAAACCACCAACTCGGGGTGGTGCGAAGAGGTAGAGACCGTAGAGTTGTGAGAGCACGCGTTGCAGTCTGATTTAAGTCGAGACGTGTTCAATATCTGGTGTTAAGGTTAACGTATTGCTTGGCGACCGCCTACACCTTCCCGAGCGATTCTGCCGATTCTGCCTATCCCGAAAGGGGAAGGCTACATTGTAAAGCACCCGAATGCCCCGCCTATGAGGTAAGCGAGACAGTCTGCAGACGCTTCGTGAGCCCAGGTAGGTAGGTGGCGGGCAAGGCCGGTAATGGTGGGGCTAAGCAGACAACAACTCACCAGTGCAGCAGAAGACGTGAGCTTTTTCTAAATTTACTGATGCTGTCACTTGTTTGCTATTGACTTGTAAAGAGACCTAGGTTGTCTTGGAATATCGTGCTTCTACATCGCTCTTGTGATCGACTCTCTGCTCCTTTCAAACTCTTTATCAAATTACTTCTTTGCTGCTTTGACAGGCGGGGCAATCTCAGAAAACTCAATATCTCGAAGATGGCTCCCTTGAATCGCATAATCATCGATACAGATCCAGGTATGTTAGGATCTATGTATCTACATATATCAACACAACATCAGCTGACTCCAGCTAGGTGTCGATGATGTCCTGGCTATGTTGCTTGCATTAGCCGCTAAACCCGAGGAAATTGAAATTCTACTCCTCTCTGTAACTTACGGCAACGTTGAAGTGCAAAGGTATTAAGACTCATATATTCAGTCGATCCCCACTGACCTTTCTCTTAGCTGTTTGCGTAATGTCGTCGCCTTGTTTCATGTCATTGAGAAGGAGCTGGAATGGCGTAGAGCTCGCGGACAGCTTGAAGGCTTTGGAGCTATGTTGAGCTCTAAGCCTTTGGTGGCCGTCGGCGCTGATCATCCTTTAGAGGATGAGTTGTTAATGGCAGATTACTTTCGTGAGTTTTCAATTTCTCTTGACTGCTTGTTGATATATAACAAGCTGACCATTTCAACAGATGGTATCGATGGTCTTGCTGGAGTGCACACAACTGTAAGCACCCCCATTTCTGTCTAAGCAAGAACTTTGGTACTTTTGAAAGATGTAATCATAAAATTCCCCTAAACCTCCTCATTCGGTCAGCTGCTTTCAAACATTTCCATTGGTATGAGAGTTGCTACCTCACTTATGTGGAAATGCAATGAAACTCAAAGCTCCTAAGCTCCCAACCCGTCTCCTCTCGGCCTAAGTTCTTGAACTTGGCATTCAAGCACATAATTCAAATATTGTTTGAATACGATTTTGGGCTGATTGGTGTAGCACCCCCACCTCTCCCCATCCGACACATGGAAAACTCTATTTCAGCCTCCACCGGCAAATGCAAGCGCTGAAGAGGTTGCAGAAGCAAGGGAACTTGCCTCTCCCTCGACATCGTTCCGTGCATCGCAAATTCCTGCCCACAAAGAAATTCTACGTCTTCTACGGGAAAACCCCCCTGACTCGATCACTATTGTCGCTGTTGGGCCTCTTACAAACTTGGCCTTAGCTGCGGCAGAAGACCCAGAGACTTTCTTAAAAGTCAAAGAGGTTGTAGTAATGGGAGGAGCAATAGATGTAGAAGGAAACATAACCCCCGTTTCAGAATTCAACACATACGCAGATGCTGTTGCCACGGCACGCATTTTTGCGTTAACTTCTCCAAATCCGGCGTCAACTATGCCGCCACCACCACCATCGCACAAGTCCATAATGCCGCCATACCCCCGAAAGCTCTCAAGACAATTGAACCTCACGCTTTTCCCACTTGATGTAACAACTCCTCATCAACTCCTCAGGAGATCCTTCCAGGAAAAGGTAGATCCTCTCATTCAAGCTGGAAGCCCACTTGCAGAATGGACTTCGGCTTTTGTGCACAAGACATATGAAAAGATTGAGTCACTCACTCGGAAGCAAGCAAACCCAGGCGTGGAGTTGCATGACCCGCTGTGCATCTGGTACATGCTGACACGATCTGCTCCAAATTGGATGCTGGCACCGAAAGCCCCAGAAGACATTCGAGTGGAAACTGCTGGCCAGTGGACACGAGGTATGCATGTCATTGATCGACGCAACCGGAAGAAGGGAGGCATCGCTGAGCAGGTGAAGAGTCCTGGAGCTGTTGACATAAAAAATCCTATGGAAAGTTTGGTCATTTCTGATGCTAGTGAAACATCTGGAGACGCCCCTGGTGATAATGGCGGCTGGCTCGATATCAACAAGGGAAACAGGATCAACAGAATTATTGGAACTCCCGGTGAAGACGTCTTTGGGCCTTACCTTTTGGAGCGTGTTTTTGGATGATTGGACATTTGTTACAAGGCACAGCCTCATACTGTAGTAGATTTTGTCTGCATCGTTACCGGTAGATAGTTTTTGGCAACATAAACATATCATAGAAACGAAGTATGTAATAACCGATAAGCTGATTCATGGGCACTGGGGCAGCTAGGAGAAGCATGCGAAAACGTGCACTTGAAGGAAACGTAGTGCATAAATTTGTTCTGTTTCTGGGTTTGTTTAGTGTCTCTAGAACCCTGCCATTTCGGTCAAACACATACCCAGGACTATCATAGCTTTTGGACTCTCTAATGACCCTGCATCTTCAAAAATAACTTGGTTCCGCCCCAAACGCCGTATATGCAACATCCCATCCCTGGTTCACTCGTCACGGCTTAACAACAATAAACGTCGTATCGTTACTGCGTTTCGAGTCGTTATCTCTGCCAACAGTTTCTCCATCATGAATGCTTCACTCCTCCTATGACTGCCCGCGGACCTCGAGCCAGTTGATGCTGTTGTCTAGCTCTTCGTCCACCAATCCAACAACTACAACATTGTCTCCTCTGATAAGATAAAGTCCATGTGGAATTTCGCTCGATGGCTCTGGATCATCTGGCGGTCTGATAATGCGCTCTGTCGTCTCAGATAGCACCTAAGTTTCAGTCAGAATCTATTCCCTATAAGAAAACGGGATCTGCTGTCACTTACCAAGTTTGTCATCTGGTCACAAGATAAGAGAGTCCCAACAAGGGTCCTGGAGTCACTGGTTAAGACCAGAACTTTCTCTACCCAACTGTCAGAATAGGTTGTAAGCTTTGCAACGGTATGAACTAGGAGAATGGGAAAAAGAAAGGGCAACTCACTGTTGACATAGCCTTGGAGAGACATCTTGATCTGCTTGGAAACGTTGCCGGCAATGCACGGCGCGAAAGACAAGCTTTCAAATCGCCTTGTTATTCGGCTTTGATTGTATTTTCAAAATGTCCCTCGCTGGATATTCTGGCGCGTCGTAGAGTTCCGCTTGGTCTGCGTCTGTTCAGAAATTTGGCAGTGAGAATGGCCCGAGCTCCAAAGCCAAAAGGCTGGAGCCTTGTACAGGGGTGGAGCTCGCTACGAAGCGATATGTACCGCCTTTGAGCTTCCTCAGCGGAGCATCAACACATGTCCTGCGCCTTGAACAACAATTGGGTGTAACAACGTCAAAAGAAGCCCATAGAGTTGCGCCAGGATGTCCTACTTTTTCTCGACGCCCGTGGATATTGACATTGTGCTGGACGATGGAGATGACAGGCAGATGGTGGATATGAAGACGGAGAAGGGTCGACGGGAGAAGGCACCACTGTATAAAGATGGAGAATCGGTCAAGGGAGCTGTCACAATACGTCCAAAGGATGGAAAACGGTTAGAGCATACGGGAATTAAGGTCCAGTTCATCGGGACTATTGGTGAGTTGCGGCGCATTACTTTGGAGACGGAACTACTCACCTAGGAATTGCCAAACTGACGTTTGATTATAGAGATGTTCTTCGATCGAGGTAACCACTACGAATTTCTCTCCCTTGGCCAGGAATTAGCAGCGCCTGGCGATCTCCAACATCCCCAAACCTTCGACTTCAACTTCAAGAACGTGGAGAAGCAATATGAATCCTATAGCGGTATCAATGTCAGACTTCGGTACTTCGTACGCGTCACTGTTTCCCGGAGAATGGCGGATGTGATTAGAGAGAAGGATATCTGGGTCTATTCATACAGGATACCACCTGAGATGAATAGCTCGATCAAGATGGACGTTGGAATTGAGGATTGTCTACACATCGAGTTCGAATACTCGAAATCAAAATACCATCTCAAGGACGTTATTGTTGGACGCATATACTTCCTGTTGGTCCGGCTCAAGATCAAACATATGGAGTTGTCGATCATAAGACGGGAGACTACAGGCGCGGCACCTAATCAATATAATGAGAGTGAGACACTCGTTCGGTTTGAAGTGAGCCCTCTAATTATCAGCATGTTGTACTCTGCTAACCAGACACAGATTATGGATGGATCACCATCAAGAGGGGAAACTATTCCCATTCGACTGTTTCTAGGAGGCTTTGACTTGACCCCTACGTTTCGGGAAGTCAACAAAAAGTACTCCACCAGATATTATTTAAGTCTTGTGCTCATCGACGAAGGTAAAGAACATCAGTTTATTTCCCAGTTGCTTAACTAGCTGACACTCTCTAGACGCACGGAGGTACTTCAAACAATCAGAGATCGTCCTTTACCGTCAAGCACCAGAAATTGCCGCAAATGCAGGCCAACAAACCCAAATCGCTGGTGCCCCACCACCAGAGCGAGCACAGATCCCACAAGCATGAGGATGTAATGAAGAGCGAACAGGCATTAGCATATAACTTTGTACCATAGACTCAAGGCGCCATTATGGTGGAGATTGCAATCAATGAAATTGAATGACACTTCATGGATATCAAAGTGGCCTCATCTCTCTGCTTTTTGTGATCATTACACTAATTTACAAAACCTCCATCTCAACTCCATTGTACGCCGATTGCCTTTTACGCTGGATATGCAATCATAAAACATCCATTTCATCTCCTCCCGCAAATGCAAATTGATTGTTCTCAATCGCCGCAATGCGATCTAATTCCCCTTGATATTCTTTTCTGACATCCTCCAATGTGATGACCTTTCGTTTCGGTTGCACTCCACCCTTGCTTGCCCCTTTCCGCACCGGCTCTTCACACAAGATCCACGCTTGCTGTGGGTCAACGCAGCTAAGAGCATTTATTAATGCCACATATTGCTTCGTGATAGGCGTCTCGAGAACATCATCCCCAAGTGCTCTATCTCCATCTCCTGATTGTTGCAGTCGCTGTAATCGTTCCAGAGAGATTGCGGCTGCACCCCGGAAATCATTCCGTCTGACTCGCCACGCATAAAGAATCTTGTGGTATGGCACTCCAACTGTGACGTCGACAATGCTCTGGCATTTTTGGGCTAGGATCTCATCTACCTCGTCTTGAAGGCCAATGAATGGTAGGTCCGTGAGCTGAGATGCATATGAAGTTTCGCACATTTTAGTGATGAGAGTCCTCACAGATGAGTGCTGAAGCGCATGGTCTGTAAACAGACAGAGTGTCGAGTGAGCTAGTTCGAATCGAGCGGTCTGTATAGCCGCATTGAATAGACGGCTATGCATCTCTGTTCGCAAAAGATGATGTTGGGGGTTGTCACTGCTGGACCTCACAAACTGCAAAGCCAATCTTGCAAAGTCGACAACAAAAGAGAAAACTTTCTCCTTATCGTAGAGGGCGACAATGTGTGAGTAGTACTCGGGAAGACCTGCGTTCAAAGAGTTGTGTTCTGTTTCATCTAGGTAACCTCCACTGCGATTTTCGGAAGGTATTTTAGGGTTGGGATCAGCTATGGACTTGTTAGCTTATTCTGGACGAGAAAATCACATTTGCTTACCCATGCCATATGCTGCTTTCTTAAAGAACCTAGCAGCTGTTTGTGGATCATTATAGGCAAGGCACGCTCTGCCTTGGATGTAGGTGGAGAATGGATCCTGCCCAAGAAACCGGCTAAAATCCATGGCTAGGTCTGGTCGATCATGTCGGAGTAGAAAAGATTGCATTAAAGAGGGAGCATCCTCATAATCACTATCGGGCGTACATATTTGTCGAATGATCTCTGTCAAAGCCGAAGTCATGATTTCGAAAGGACGCAAATTAAGTGTGAGAATTTGACGAAAGACTCCCTCTAGAACCGTCATTGTTTTAGTTGCAATTTGCAGTTTGCTTGACTTCTCTGTGATTGAATTTGACCGTTCATTTTTCCCCACTGGCAAGGAGATTCGTGTACTCGTCAGCCAATTCAACAACTCGAGTTTCTTGAGGATTGTCAAAAGTTGGCTAAACACAGTTGCCGTCTCAAACTGAATGCCTTCCTCGCCATAGTTAATCTCCCCCTCGATGAGAATAAGGAGCACAATCTGATCCAAACATATACCGCGATGAAGCTCGATAATTTCTTGAATTCCTCTGACAACAAGTTTGTTCCCGAACTCGGCCAGGCGTAGTTTCTCTTGCGGGCGTTCCAATCCTTTTGGGGCTCGTAAAAGGTCCAACATTGCCTCGTAAACCTCAAGAGTCACATTTTTGAAACCACCACCAAGGTTCTTGACAAGTGCTGCATAATCCTCATCCCCTATTTGGTTTGCAAAGTCGCATTTGTTGTAAAATTCTCGCATCCTCGCTGGATCTGGGAGTGACGGCTCTTCAAAAAGCTCACCAAGCAACAAAGTTTTGCAGCTATGTAAGAACCTATCAGAGAATGACTGCCGAAAGTCAACTGCAGCAAGTAAAGGAAGAGCCACGTGCTCAGAGCCGGGTGGGTATGCGAGTGGATTGTGCCATATTTGCTCCAAGTCACTACACTCCCGAACCGCGCTGATACCATCTGCTAAAATTACCCATGGCATGTTGCCTTCGGGATCGATTGCTAAAGATTGGGCTTCACCGCGCAGCTTATCCAATTCGACTAATAGGCGACAAAATCGACGCCATTGGTCTTCGGTAGCTGCTCGAAGGTGAGCATAATCCATATTCCCATCGGAAGTACGACCAAGGGAATGGGACGAGGCTATTATTGAGCACATTCTCTCCGGTAAACTTTCATTTCGTCGCTGGCTATTCTTTGAACCCTTTGATTTCTGCTCATAAAGCGCAAGCCCAGTCTCAATAGTAGCAGTGGTGAATCTACCGGGATACAAAATGTATTCCAGGTATTTATCAGTAATGTCCAAAGAATCACCTGGGAAAGAGGTTGGAACAGGGATATCGCGTAAGGTCTCAGTAGCCATTGCAGACCAGCCGTCATTCCATGCATTACGGACTCGTGTAGTCGACCCACTTTGGAAATTCAATTTCTGGACCCGGTAGGTCGTGTTGTTTTTCCACATCGTCCATAAAGTGTAATCATTCTGGTCAGTTGGATCCAATATAACTGAAAAATCTGCCATAGTCCAAAGATCTGAGCTGGGGGCGCGAGGCTCTAGTACGTTGTTCGGGAACAGATCTGTGACTTCGAGGCTCCCGTTTTGATTCGGCACAACATTCCAAAATTTGAATTGGCCAGTCCCAAGCGGCGAGTATGTAATACATAGAGCAGTTTGTTCGTCATCGTAGACCTTGACCAGTTGGGATAAAGATGGATCAATAACTTTTTTCACCGTGTCACTTGGGTCGATATCCTGGTTCAAAAGATCACCCATATAGGCAATCTTTCCAGTTGCCAAGTTCCATACTCGAAGCCGGTGGTCCAGAGAAACGGTGAAGGAATATGGCATTCCATTTAGACCGGTAATCGGAGATGCTATCGACGTGGCTGATGATACTTCGATACTGTGTTTGCCATGCTGAATAGTATTGCTGCCGTGAAAGGGAATTAAGCTCCTGAAGCTATGACTCCAACCGCCGTCATTGTAGAAGACTTCCTTCCATTCCGAGCCTGATATATCTTAGAAAGAACCCGAATTTTTGGGGACGCAAACTTACCGTCACCACCAGATTTTCTACTCAGCTTGAGGAGCCCCCCGTCGGTGAGTGAAATCAGCAATTCGTCCGCAGTTAGCGCAACCAGTCTGTGAGTACGCTTAAAACTGAATGCCGATGACAGATAAGATTTGCACCAATCTCCAATGTTTTCTTCGGTGCTCGTCGTTTTTCGGAAGAAATCAGGCCGTAGGGTGAGGGTATAAAGGTGATGCGATTCCGTCAAAACAAATGCGCTCAAGACATCATGTTCCTCAGAGTCCGAGAGGGCAATACCGCATGGCACAATGGGAGTTGGGAAATATAATCGTAGCGTCAAATTTGCATCTGCGCTTTTGCTTTGTCTCGAGAGGTCTATTGCTCGTATGGAGAGGACCTTTCCATCTTCCAAAACCCTCCAAAGGAAACTTCTAGGTGACTTTTGATGAACACGATGGTAAACAGAAGCAGCAGTCGCAAGATGTCTCTGCCTAAATGTGTCTTCGTCTTCGGCGATCGGTAATTCGAGTGTTTGGGATCGTTTCTGAGTTGCTCTCGATGCCCACGAGGATGCGCCGTGCGCAGGTAAACGGATTGCAATAGTGGAATCTGGTGCCGATGAGTCCAGGTCTAACCGTGTCTCCTTGTAGGCATAAAATGGACTCCGGCTCTCCATCCTGCCATGAATACCTGGTGTATTGGGTGAGGTTGTCGGTGGATTGCAAGATTTGACGCGTCGAGCAAACCGCGAAGTCACTTTTCTACAGCCCTGCGCTCGGCACGGACAGAAGCGAGATCTTCAAATGTAGCGAACGCGCATTTCAATACAATAGGTATCGATAAACACATTCTTTAATTTGATGTACTCTGCAGTTTCTTTTACGTTATTAGCTCAAAAAGCTGTGTGCAGCAATTCCTCGTTTACTAACACGTAATCCATGTGTTAGTCCGCCAGTGCTCCATTTCCATGCACGCCTCAATCCATGCTAATGAACAAATAAGAAACATTCGTGCCATTCATGTAATTCGCTTTCTAGATGCCCACCGCGGCTAGGTGCGCCATCCGTTGCCTAGTCCTTCTCTAAGTCTTTTGGGCTAGGGTCGCCTATACCGTCCTCATTGATTGCAAACAGACAGTCACTCTCCGGGAGACAAGGACTGTCGTAAATCTTGCATATTCTCGTCTCACCACGTCCCTTCTTGAGACTCAACCTAGTAGTACTAGCGTGCGCAATAATGTTTCCGCCGATTGGCTTTTTAGGATCCGGGTTGAACATAGCACTTGGACCTCCGTCAACCTGAGCGACAACTTGATTGGTGATCACAACAGCAATTCCGAATTCGTCAGCCAGCCGTTGTAGCATTCTCATAAACTTTGCCAAATGCGTCTGTCTGGAAGAGAGCTCTCCTCGTCCAACAAAGTCTGTTCGGTACAGAGAAGTAGCACTATCAACAATAAGCAGAGAAAATCTGGTCTCGCACATCATCGAAGCGGCTTGGTTGAGAAGTTGCAGTTGATGGTCGGAATTATAGGCCCGAGCGTATGCAACATTATCGAGAACCTCTTCACCTGAAAGGCCATACCGATTTGCCACAGCAAGTAGTCGGACAGGTCGAAATGTCCCTTCAGTGTCGATGTAAAGGCATTTCCCCTCGCCCCCGCCCATGTCGAAGGGGAGCTGGCAAGTTACCGCGAGAGTGTGGCAAATTTGACTCTTCCCCGTTCGAAACTCTCCAAATATCTCGGTGACTGAGCCAGTTTCGATCCCGCCAGCTAATAATGTGTCGAGCTGTTTCGACCCCGTTGTGATGGATATCAGTTCGCTTCTTCGTTGATGCATTTCGGTTGCCGTCGTAAATCCCATGGGAACAAGCTTGGATGCTTGAAACCGTCAGTAAGAGAGTATACAATAGGTCAGACTAATATACCTTCCGTTAAAATCTTTGTGGCCTTCTGCTCAGAGATTCCCTTGATTTGCTCCAAAACTCTTCTTGGTGTGTAAGCCACCGATTCGACCGTGTTATAACCTCCATCAACGATGAGCTGGATATCTCTCTTCGTAAGTCCTGCGACACCCTTGGGATATGGTCAGCCATTACTCGGACTGTCAGAGAGATTCAAATGTCGTACCTCTAAAGCACTCAGAGGCGTTGGCGCGCCTGGTCCACTCATCCCGCCATCTTCAACACCTGACTGGGAAGCTTCGACTTCTTCGGAGGCCATGATTATTTGGCTGCAAGATAACTGTTGGTTTTGGAAGTCTTTGCAGGAATTATGTCGAGGTAATCAGTTTCTTTTCCCGATGATGTTGTTTTGAAATGTCGAGGACGCGACGCGAACGCGAAAAGGAAGGAGCGAAACTAACGCGTTGACCACGTGACCATATTCTCCCTTGAAGGCCCTCATGCTCCTCCTTTTAAGATTTCAATATTTTCGTTGCCGAATTCAGTAGGAAAACTCTTCCGAGTTGAGTTTGTGGGTTTCCTATTAAAATCCTCTAGAACTCTGTAAAGCCACTTAGTCGTTCGGCGATTTTCTCCTCAGATGTTAAAAGATTGTCAGTTAGTTATAAATAGGGGGTTTATAAATTTAGCTGTTTCTTTTCTTATTTTATCACTAATAAGCTATTCAGCTCTTCGGCCAAGAAAAATCTATTGAATATGATTTGCTAGAGACTTTCAAGGAGAAACTCCAGTCAGCTGTCAAATTCATATATAAACACACCTTTGGCATTTCTTTTCCACGAGTGCAGATACAATTGACACATCTCGACATGGAAGCATAATTGTAGACAGTAAAACATTAAGCTTTCAAAATGCCCCAATACTTTTAGTATACTATGTAAAGTCTCGTTGCACCACTGCTCCAGTATAACTCCGCATGCTGACTGGGGATGCTGTATTTAACAAAAGCCAGCACATCAAATACATTGTTTTCGTTTCCAAACGCCCGTAAAATGCTTTATGGCTCTGGGCTGTGACCCATTTCCCGTCATATTATAGGATATTCTTGTTTCGTGGTATGCTCTCAGTCATATTGATATAGGCAAAAGTTGTTCTTCCAAATCGCTAGCCTTCTTATGCGAAGGGCTATCACAAGCTCGACTTATTTCTGCATCGCCGGCAATCCTAAGATTTTCCCACTTGATCTTCCATTCCCAAGGGAGCTTTGATCTCTTTCTTCTCAGGGGTGGTCCAGTGCACTTGAAGCTCGTCTTGATGTCATTGAATTTCGTCCCTTCTTTTGCAATTTAGACTGTCTCCTTTCACCAGAATCATCTTCAAAGTCTGTGTCATTGCTTCGAAGTTCTGCCGGAACTCCAAACGTGCCGGCGGGAAGGACCTCGAATCCGGAGTTTACCTTGCGGACAGATTTGTTGACATGCAGCTCACCTGGCACAAACGGCGGCGGGGATTTGTCCAGAGAGGTATAAATAGGTTGCGAATTATCCATCCGACTTGAGCTTCCCGTGACACGCACATTTTGGAAAAGGGAAGTGCGGGATTCTTCCTGGGCAAGAGGACTGCCCAGGGGAGTCAAAGATCCCTCGGGAGTCAAAAATGGATCAAGCGACTCGTTTCTCGGAGACTCATGAGGGACCGCGAAGTAATCTGCTTTGGAACTTTGATGTGGAAACGATTCCCTGGCTGGTCTACCCGAAGGTACATTAGCAAGCACCGGCGTACGCTCGCGATAGATTGATTGTGAAGTTCCAGGGACAGTGGGTTGTTGATCTCCATGTAATCGCTTGCTTGACAAAGTAGCGTCTGAGTCAGATGAGGTTCCAGAAGAATGTTCGTTATCAGCAGCAGAGGAGTCGGCCTCTAGGTCGACTTGCCGAGAACCCCGGGGACGATGAGTATGGATTTTCTTTTTCGGGGTGATACTGCCCTCCAGCTGTCCCAATGTCTCTTCATCGAATTTTGTATCTCCATAACTACCGTATCGGAGGTGAGAAGACTTCCGAGGTTTATACGATTGTCGATTACCGGCCGCATCTTGTCGCTCAGCGGCATCTTCTGTTGCACGTTCCAGAGACAAGTTGGTCGAGTCACTGGTTCTGAACATTGCTCGTCCTTGTCTTGAAGTAGGCCGAGTCGAAAGTTGAGGGGTCTCTGCTGATGCTCGAGCACTAGAATCCGTAGTATCTGAATGACTGTTGATATGCTCAAACTTAAGTTCGCTGGGTACTGGGGTGCTCGTGTTCGATATCCAGATACCATCAACCTGAATCCCACTCTGGATAGCCCTGACGCCAAATGGGATATCATGGCTCTTCCGTGACTCGATAATCTGCCCACTGCTTCTCAGCTCTTGGATCCTGGTCCTCTTCTCCTCGTCGACAATCTCCTGCCTTTTGACGAGTCTGTTCGTCCAGAGCAATTTGCCGTATCCGACACAGAAGACCGCAAGAATCGCAAGACCGAGAATCTGAATCTGGTTAGGATTCAACAATTTATCGATATGAACTAAAGCACTTACAAAGCTCATCTTCTCCCATAGCTCCCACGAAACAAAGAACATTGTTGTGGCAATATCGACCTCGAAGCCAGTCTTGAGCAATTTGATGGCAGCAACAGGGCGGTGAGTGACCTGGGGGAAAACTGCCACCTTATGAACGATTATGTGATGTAGTTTAGGGCAATGAAACGAGTGTGATGCACGAGTTCGAAAGGGTTTTCGGTTTCTGGGTAAGAGGGTGATGTCTCGTTCCGCACGTGGTTCTGTGCTGGAGAAGCTTTTACCCTCTCATGCAGATACCAGAGATGGCAGGTACAGAAAAAGAAGTCGCAACCCAGTCTTGAAAGCCGCCGATGTGTCAGGTGCCAACGATTGCTTTGCACTCGGAATCGATCTCGGATGTTCTAGTGAATCACAGCAGCTCAAAATTTCCAGCCACCGATGTAGCGAGTGAGCAGCGTAAAGCGAAGTCGTTATAACAATACGACAGCTGACGGTGACGATGGCGGCGATGGCAATAGTGACGAAAGGTTTTGAAGGACCAAGCTGACAAGCGCCTTGGAACAGGATTGTTGGTCAAATATTCTGGCCGCGGATAGTTGTAGATCGTGACACCTCGATAGTTTCCTTCAAACGCTGAGGGCTTGGTGGACCACGAGATGGTATTGCACGACAGAAGATAAACCGGGCCGATGCGGGGTGATGTGCAATTAGGTAGGTGTTTGAGCACAAGTACAGTGGAAGTGTAGTACCACGATAACGAGTGGACGAAAATGTATTACTTAGATACTGTTCTGGAAAGCGACGTTGGAAACGAGTGAGGCTGGGGCAGAAACTTTTTACAAGAAGCGTTGCTGTGGAGGAGAATTCTGACCTATATATCTGGGTGTTCGAAACATCCAACGAAGAAGCGACTACGAAGTGCCCAGGTCCTTGCTGTAACCAGGTGTCAATCTTGACCCGAAGAAACGGGAGGAGATCGGAGGCCGGCTCAGCACACCATGCAACCTAGACGACGCATGCTAGCAGTTTTAAGATGCAAAACAAGTTTTCGAGAACAGTTTTGCTACTTGGCAGCCGGCTTTAGGGGCCAAAGGCAAAAGGAACCCCCAAGGGACCCCAACTATCGATACAGCGGTCGCTGCCGAGTGGGTCATTGCTGTGCCCCTGATGTGGCTTCGCTAAGCAACTTGGCCCTGCGTGACCCTGCTGCGCTGCAAAACCATGCGACCATTTTCTAAAATAAAGTGCCTCCCTTGTCGCGCTGGGGCTTCTGGGCTTTTGGGTGCGAAGATCCCCCGTATGTTCCATGACCCGTGAGATCCGGCCTGGCAATCTGACGCCATTTGCAGGCTTATAGGCTTGCAGCCCTCGACTTCGCAGGACGTCGTCACTCGTGGCACTCGAAAGTCTCAAAAGTCTCAAACCCGCGCGGGATCAGGTTCTAGAGTGAAACTTAGAAGTTAGAACTGCGGAGAACATGCCAGATGGCCATGGTCAAAGAGCTTGCCCGGCCTCTCATACTCCCTGGGGGCTACACGCGCGGATCAAAATTTCTTTCTGAATTGTACTTTATGCGGCCAACATACATTGCCATGCCCCAGGCGTTCGAACGATTCTTAAGCTTTATGAATACGAAGTGAGGCTGGGTCCACCTAACATGAGTGGCTGACTGGAGACACCGCATGCAGATGCATTGATCGCACAAAGTCTCAATCCAGTCGGATTATTTCAAACAAGTCTGCAGCTAAAGTTTCCAGCTTGGCTTGGTCTGGTACTTTGAGGCTTTCCGCATTTCCACATCTCGTTTGGGAATTCGGGGGAAATAATATTCAAACGCCCCATTTGATAGCCCATTAGCAGAGGAGATGATGTATTTTCGATAAAGAGTTTTGGAACTGTCGCCTAAGATGTACGTATTCTAGCGTTGTCTACAGTACGGAGTACTGTATTTGCTAGTTGCAACTTCTCAATTTGGTTTTTAAGCATTCCTAATATGGTCCATATGTCAATCCCAATATACCTCCACATGCATGTATACAGTACGCTAAGGCCCTATAAGGACGACATATTAATGATCAGTTGCCAGTAATGAGCTGCGTGGCGCGCCCCTGAACGCAGAAGCAACTTCCTCCCAGAAAAAGCATCCAAAACGACACCGAAGCGGGACCGCTATAAGCCATTCGCCCCCAAGAAGCCTTCGAGCTCAGCTCCGAAGTCTGAACGCGAAGACATTCTCCCGTGCGGCCGTGCTGTATATGCACAAGCAGCTTCATCACATTGAAAATCATATGTTTTAAGGTTACGGTCCTTACCCTCGTCTAGCGTATCTAAGTATGCGCAATAATTTGAGAGCCGCGAGTTTTCGGATCCCAGAGCGCAGTCTGCTCCCGCATTATTACTTAAGTACGGCACACCATCAGGATTTCACAAACCTTCCATGTTAAGGCTCTAGAGTTGCGAGTCGCGAGAAATATGGCTACGATAAAAGTCGCTGTTGCAAATTAGCAATAGCAGTAGGTCGATTGCCTTTTACAATTTATGGGGATCAACAAACAAACTATGCTCGCGGCAAGCTTTCCGAAGACGCCGCGCCAATTGAGGAATTTACCCTCGCGACCGATTAACGTCAGAGCTTCACCGGAATCGAATATCCTCGACGCTCTCTTACAACTTCACCACTACACTCTCTCTATATCCCTCCTTTCACGCTCAACTTAATCCTTTACTTGTAAAAGGGACTCTTTGAGTCGCACCATCCCACAGCTAAAATGCCGATTCGCAACCCCTTCGCAAAGCGCCCAGACGTGCAGACCGGTCTCCAGCCACAGGAAGAAGAACCTCGGGCGGCGGAAAATGGCACACGTCCTACCTTTGAGAAGGTCGATACAATGGGATCGAAATCTTCTTCTGCGATGAGCATAAGCAGCAAAAGAAGCCAAGAACCTGTCGAGTACAAGATGAGTGGTATGCAATGGCTCCAGGGTGAAATACCACTCCCTTGGATAGATTGGGCTGATTAGGTTCTCAAAACAGTGGTCAATGATAGCGGGGTGTACCTTCCAGTAGGTTTACTCACATTTGCCGCAACGGGTTGTGCTGAAATCCTATTAGCCATCACCACCTGCTGAAAAGAAAGGCTTTTGGCCCAGGCGCTTGAATATGTCGGGAACCTCTCTAAATGGCAGCGAGTCAGAAATCGAACCTTTTCCCATATCGCGAGAGTCATTCGATTCATATAGGAGATCTTTTGTGGGTTATATGGGCTTGACAGATAACACTGGTCTCGTGCTGATATCAAAACAGGATATATCAGCTAGATCGCCAGTTGTCCCTCATGATATTGGCCGCCAAAGTCTTGACTCGGCAAGATTATCTAGACTTCCTCGATCGGCAATAAATGAACGTAGGTTCGAAAGACAGCCGCCGACAGCAGAAGAGGGATTTGAAGATGTAGGTTTGAACGATGATCAAGCCAAACACGCCAAAAAGAAGAGCTTCTTTTCGAAATTTGGAGATTCTTCGGATTCACATTCTCCGACCAGCTCAAGATTTCACATCACGGGAAGAAAAAGAGGGCAAAGTGGCACGGGTGAAGAACTAAGTAGTATCCAACGGCCGGGCACTGCAGGCTCTTCAAAGGAAATCCAGGAAGTTCGATAAACACTCAACTTCCACCTTCTGCATTAACTGGATATCAGGCGTTTACGGTTTATTGTATTAGTACTTAGGTACACTACTATCGCTATATCACATGTCAAGGGCTATGATAGCATGATATGGGAAGTAATACCAATGTAAATATTGTATGGTTTGAAATTTTAATGCCTGCCCTACCCCGTCAGTCTACGTTGTGAAATCGCACAAAAAACCGTAAACTAAATAACTTCCAAATTCAAGCATCTAAGGTATACCAAAACGCACATCGAGAGATTTGCAATAAATCTTGAAACGATAATGTTTATTTTTGAAACGTTGTGGCATGGATGGTGGCACTACCTAAGTATGGTCCATACAGGGGATATTTCACCTGAACTTTTGCACATTACCCAGGTATTTAGTTCCATCAATCGTCTTTTACTTGAGTTTTGTGTTTATAAGTCTCCAAAACGTGGAAAGAACCTAGAATATTCAATACGACAGGTATTAGTATTCAGGGGCTGTCAAGAAAGGTTTTTCTTAGAATCTAATCAAGATTTTAATAAGCTGAACCTCCCTCAACTTTCAGTTTGTTTTTTCTTAAAGTTACAAGTGGATAGACCGCCAAATTTGTAGAGTCACTTTAGAAATCCACTTGGTATGATCCCTTTAGTGTGGGGCTTATCGGGGGTGCTAGCGTCATCGCCAATCGCTATCGCGCTGGAGGGGATAGAAATTTCAAGGATAATTTTCCCAGGAGCCTTCAACTAACCACCAAAACCATTTCTGTTCTTCTCACACCCTCCATATTCTTTCACAATGGCGAAAACAAAACCAAGCTACAAAAAGTCAAAAAAGCGTGAGAAATCAACACTCAACCGCGTCGCACCAAGTCCCTCGAAATCTTCGTCACCTCCAGTCTCTCCCGAACTTCTTTTGGCACAGGCCACAGCCACCCTCCAACAAGGAGACATCTCTGGCTCTGCTCAAATAGCGAAGAAAGCTCTGGGGTTACTCGATTCGGACTCCGAGGAAGCATTACCCGCGTTGAATTTACTGGGCGAAATACATGTCGAATTAGGAGAAATCGATACAGCAAGGCAATACTTTTTGCGCGCAGCAGCAATTGACGACGATGGCACAGTCGGAGAGGATCTAGGTGGTGGAGCTGAAAAATTTCTATGGCTTGCACAACTCAGCGAGGAGGGTGGAAATGACAGCGTAGGGTGGTTTGAGAAGGGCGCAACAAGCTTGCGGATACAAATTCAAGCACTTCTCGATCGGAAAAAACTGGATGCAGAATCCGAAGCAGCTCTTGAAGAGAAGAGGAGGAAACTTGCCGTGGCGCTGTGCGGTGTCGTCGAAGTTTACATGACAGACTTGTCTTGGGAAGAGGATGCCGAACAAAAGTGTGAAGCGCTGGTTACGGAGGCTACAATGGTCGCACCTGGTTTTGCAGAGCCATGGCAGACATTGGCGAATGTGAGAATATCACAATCAAGACTCGAAGATGCGAAAGCGGCATTGAAGAGGAGTCTTGATTTGTGGAAAGATTTACCGCCTGAAAATTCGGAGGTACCAGATTTTCCAGCACGAGTGAGCTTGGCTAGACTCTTAATGGAGGCTGATATGGATGTCGAAGCTATTGAGGTATTGGAAAGATTAGTTGGTGAGGATGATAGCAGTGTTGAAGTGTGGTACCTAGGCGGATGGGGACTCTACATTATGGGTGAAAAACAAAAGAATGGTGAAGTGCAAGCGGAAAACGGTGATGGAGAAAACTGGAAGGTATCATGGATATCAAGTCGGCAATGGCTCAATCACGGTCTCCGCCTATTCCAACAGCAAGAGTATGAAGATGAGCGACTTGGGGAACATGCCAAGGAGCTTCTTGCTATTCTAAATGCAGAGCTAGGAGGAGAAGCTGTCTACGGAGAGGAAGGCGACGATGGAGACGAATGGGAGGATGATGAGGGAAGTGATGCTGATGAAGAAATGGCCGAAGCATAAAGTCAATATTGCTTAGTTTATAGCAATATTACAAAGTAATCGCAAACTCCTTTGTCTAGCTACCTGACCCTTTCTCAGTTGCTGCCACGAAACAACGCTCAATAGTTCAAAGAAACTAAAAGAATAGACACTACCTAGGCATGTTGCTGTGAGATATTACTAAAGAATGGGGAATACACTACCCCTTTCTCCTCTCGGCTTTCTCCTGTTCTGGCTTTTTGCCGGTGATTTAAGTAAGCAGCTATTTCTCTACTGTTAAGGATTTGGTTCAATCTCGTCATGGAGACTGGACATTGGAAACTAGTACCCAGGGCTTTTTGAGCATTTGCAGTCTCTAGTATGGGTATCAATGGACGTCCGTTGACCACGTTAAGGAGCATCGGAGCTCGCTCTTATAGTAATCGTTATAAACATGAACTTGTAACAGTTTTTTTTTCCTTCGAAGCACAACGCCAGCAATGCAACTCCTCCATGTCCTTGCCCAAACCCATCATGCCTCAACCTTAAGTTTATCAACTTCCTCCGTTGGCACCGAATCGTCATATTCTTCATCCTCTTCAACCTTACCAGCCAACCCTCTCTCCCAGAGCTGCCTTCCGGTCAACTGTATAACAGTATCCTTGCCCCTATTTCTCTTCTTTTCTGCTGCTTCTTCGGCCTCATCATCCTTAACCTTCGTCTCCTCCATTTCCTTCCTGAAGTTTTCTCGCCACGACTTGAATGTCTCGGGCGTGACTGGTGTTCCATGAAACTTCTTATTCTCTTCTCGTTCCGCAGCCAATAACTTTTGTTCATGCTCATGCCTCGCTTTCTCTTGACGTTCAGCAACCAGCTGTTCAGCGTGGTCCTTCACCGTAGAAACCAGCGTAAATATCATAGGCATGCCCATATTTTCCTCAATCGCCCCTGTCAAACCTTCCAACAACACTTCTCTGTCTGATCCGACGCTGAAGAATGGGTGAAGGGGCGCATTTGGCGGGGCAAGTAAATCGAGAACGGGTGCCTCGTCGGGGTACTCTTCGGGGTATTTGACTTGCAAGAGCATAGTCGGGGGCTCTGAGTCGTCGCCATCATCATTTATTATGTCAAGAAGGATCGATATCCGGAATTCCGTCTCTGATATATCTATTCAAAGTGTTAGTTTCCAAATTGTGGTATCAAAGGACAGCTCCGGGTCCTGTAACTCTCGATAAATCGCAGCCACATACCTTGAATTTCATCTGGAAAGATACTATCGAGGACTTCTCGCTCCTCAACTTGCTCTTCCTTTCCCATGATGCAAAACTGCTCATCTCCTACCTATGTACGTTGAGTATTAAAATTCGTGTTTATCGTGGGGTTGTTCTAATCCTGGTCTAGCGCGGATTGATTGCCCGCAAAAATTTGAAAAGCTCGCGATAAACTTTCAAAAAAAGTTCGTGGAGCCTCTGCACCTAACTTTCACCCACGAAAATGCCTTCTGCAACAACGACTAAATCTGCAATGGCAGGTACAAAAAGGAAATCGGCTCCGGTGAAGGACGCTTACGTCAAGGAGAGTAAGAAAGTAAAGACTGAATCGGATTTGAAGTCAGCACTGAAGAAGGATAAGAAGGACAAGAAACCAGTCTCGAAGCCGGTCAAGAAACAGCGGGAATTGAGCGATTCTTCCGACGAAGACGACGATCTTGATGGAGGAGTGCCTTTGGAAAGCAGCACGCCAGATGTTAAGGAAGACGACAGCGAAGAAAATCTTCCCAATGCTTCAGATGGTCTACACCCTGACAGAGTGAAGGCTGTTGTTGCGAATAGTATGCCGTCTTCTTCCTTTTGAATTTTCCACGACTAACAGGCTTCTAGACCAATCTTCTAAAGAAGCTCATCAAAAGCAGAAACAATTGGTCAAGGAAAGAAAAGCTGCGAAGCCATTGGCAGATGACCTTGCCCGGACGAAAAAGCTTTGGGAACGATTGCGCCGAAAATCACATGTGCCTCTGGAGGAGAGGAAAAAGCTGGTCACGGAACTATTCGACATAATTACTGGCAAAATTAAGGACTTTGTTTTGAAGCACGACAGCGTTCGAGTGGTTCAGACTGCAATCAAATATGCCAACCCGGAGCAGAAGAGAATGATTGCCAAAGAACTTGCCGGGACATATCGACAGCTTGCTGAAAGCAAGTATGCCAAGTTCTTGATTGGAAAACTGCTGGTTCAGGGTGACGATGATATTCGGGACTTGATCGTTCCTGAATTCTTTGGTCATGTACGACGACTTATCAAACACCCGGAAGCCTCGTGGATTTTGGACGACATCTATCGCGGCGTGGCTACAAAGCAGCAGAAAGCGATCATGTTACGGGAATGGTACGGTGCCGAATTTGCTCTCTTTCGAAGCGATAGCTCAGATAAAGTACCTGGTGATCTTTCTGAAATCTTGGCTGAAGATGCTGGCAAGAGAGCGCCCATAATGCGCTCTCTACAAGAGCTAATCAATCATCTTATTCAAAAGAAATTGACTGGTTTCACACTTCTTCACGATGCAATGCTTCAGTACTTCTTAAACGCCAAGCCAGGTACCGAGGAGATATCGGATTACATCGAATTGATCAAAGGCGACGAAGAGGGAGACCTACTAAAGAATTTGGCTTTCACAAGATCTGGATCAAGAGTGGTGTCTTTAGTGTTAGCATACGGAAATGCAAAAGACCGAAAACTGATCCTCAAAGCGTACAAAGATACTCTCCAGTTAATGGCAGGAGATGCCAACGCCCATATCGTTATCCTTACAGCTTACGAGGTAATTGATGACACCGTCTTGACTGCCAAGTCTATATTTCCGGAGTTATTGTCAAAGGATACAGACAAGCAAATTGAAAACATTGTCTTTTCAGCCAATGATCTCAACGCTCGCACAACACTTCTGTATCTTTTCCAGGGCAGATCCAGAGCATTGTTCCCCGCCAGTCACTCCACGGATCTCGAGATTTTGGCAGAGGTGGACAACATTCGACAAACAACCAGCAAGAAAGACCCAGAAATCAGACGGGCTGAATTGGCAAAGGCTTTGTCGCCATACCTCCTAAAATCCATTGAGGCAGCATCAGCTGATTTGGTCTCTACTTCATTCGGGTGCCAATTTATTACCGAAGTGATGTTCGGGGCTGAAGGAGACAAGACTGCAGCTTTGAGAGCGGTGGCAGAGACAGTAGGAGGAGATCCCACCTGGGTGACACCCAAAATCGACGAGGGAGCAGAAAGTGAACCGGCCGTTTCTCACATCTCGAACAATCCTTTTGGTGGCAGGATGCTCAAATCACTCGTGGCAGGAGGTCGATTTGACTTTGCGACGAAGACTGTGGTTCCCGTTGAACCAGCCCTTGTATTTGCCGATATCCTTTACCCATATATACAGGACCATATCGTCGAGTGGGCAACAGGGTCTAGTTCCTTCCTGCTAGTAGCCCTTATAGAATCCCGGGATTTCTCACAGAAGGAAGAACTTCTACAGTCATTAAAGGAGAACAAAAAGAAGCTTGTAAAGGCAGCTACAGAAGAGACACTGGAGCAAAAAGTAAAAAGAGAAGCAATGGAGGCAAAGCAAGGA